>JAJPUD010005555.1:45710-62885 GCA_023553655.1 Myrmecobius fasciatus
TATTTTTACATTATACATTTATGAGATATACATATGTTTATATATTTTACATCCATATATGAAATATCCATATATATGCAAATATAAGTGGATGCATATAATGTATGCGTATCCATCTAGGTAGATATGTAAATATATGAATATATTTTGGTGGGAAGAAAAGGGGATAGGAATTCAAATTAAATTACTACTCTTTAGTATAGGAGTGAGCATTTGATCCAGAAGGTGAGGAATCTCCTTTCCCATGTTTACAACTCATATAATATTTATTTTTTATACTCATCAAATTTTTTATCTTGGTTTTATAAACTTTTAGTGAGACATGAAATGCAATGTAACTTAGTAGATATAAGGCCAATGTTGGAATTAGGTTGACTCATGTGTACTTCAGACACATACTTGCAGTTTGACTAGGAGCAAGTCACTTAACCCTAGGAAACTAAAACTGTTGATTTTCAGTCAAGTAGCCCATTTTCATTGTTAGAGAAAGTCTCAGAAAGAAGCCTGGAATTGGAATCAGAAAATCGGATTTTAAGGTCCAGCTTTGCTATTACTTAACCATGTGATCATAGTGGAGTTAGGGATTTAGTGTTTTAATAATTTGTAAAAATGGGAATAAAAATGCTTGTATTATCATTGTTATAAGACTACTGTGAAATAAGTACTCTGTAAATAGGAAATCACAGTGTAACTAAATGTGTACTGTTATGATTAGTTTCCATTAGTGGCTTAAAGTTTTTCTTACTGTTTTTTGACTATTCTTTTTCTGAAAACTTACTTTAAACACCACAGAACTAAAAAGGCCTTTGAGGTTATAGTAAGATCTCAGCCTAAGTGCAGTGATTGTTATTCACAATTTATTCCATGTGAAGCTAAGTTTTCAAGTTTGTTTTTTCTGATGGAGCCTGAATGCAGGGTAAGAATGGAGGAAGGATTAGACTTATGCTTTTATTGATAAAAGGGAACTTTTGGTGAGGAAATTTTCTTGAATATTGCAAATTCATTCTGCCAGATCTACAATTTAAAATCTAAGGAACTATCTGGGTCACTGAGAAGTTAAATGAATAATCCAGGGTCACAAAGTCAGTAGCACATAGTAGACCTTCCTAATTCCAAGGCCAAGACTCCTCCCATTGGAACTTCCATTACCCCTAAAATTACACTGTAAATTGAAGTATTAAAAGAATACAGTTGTGTTTCTTTCTCTTCTCAGTGGCCAGTTTGGTGTAATGGTTCTTTCTTTTTGAACAAAGTTTATTAGGTGGAAGTATGCACCACATATGTTGGAGATTGATTTGGGTTTTTTGATTAATTTTTTTTTCTTTTTACTCTTTTTCCCTTTAGGATCCAACCTATACTTCTAGCTGAGTAGAGAACTATAATTTAAAAATAAAGTGCTAACTAGGGATTGTCTTTGGTCCCTGAAATTTCTAGGCATTGTTCAATACTTTTACATTGCTGTGACGGTAAAAATTATATTCAAGTGGGAAAAATGAAGCAGTTAAAAAGAAAAAGGAAAAGCAATTTTAGTGTTCAAGAAACTCAGACTCTTTTGAAAGAAATTAGCAAGCGAAAAGATGTCATATTTTCCAAGCAGCTTAATACAACTATTAATGAGATGAAACGGAAGGCTTGGGAGGAGATTGCTGAATGTGTGAATGCTGTGGGGGAAGGAGAACAAAGAACTGGGACAGAAGTGAAAAGGCGATACCTTGACTGGCGAGCACTTATGAAGAGGAAATGGTTGAAGGCAAACATAAAGCTGGTAGGCTCTGGCTACCCCCTTTCATCACCAGATTTTAATGACTCTCTCACTGAAGAGTTGGATGAAAAGATTTTGTTTCCAAATGAGTCAAATTTGGATTGGCAATCCAATACAGC
This sequence comes from Myrmecobius fasciatus, assembly GCA_023553655.1. Taxonomy (NCBI): domain Eukaryota; kingdom Metazoa; phylum Chordata; class Mammalia; order Dasyuromorphia; family Myrmecobiidae; genus Myrmecobius; species Myrmecobius fasciatus. Next base: position 47,592 of record JAJPUD010005555.1, read on the forward strand.
TGTTTTCAAGGAAGCAGATGGCTCCTTAACAGAAGTCAAAGAAGAGGAAGAGGAAGAGAAGGGTCCACAGAATTTTGAAGTAAGTGGCTAACTTGGTTTTGTGTGCAGTGCTAACATGTAGTCAGTCCTTCCTTGACTTGAGAAGAATATATATGTATGCATGTATATATTTGCATTTGTGTGTGTGTGTATATATATGTAATGCACACATGCAGAAATACCTCTATATATGTACAGAAGCATATTTCTTATGGTAGTCTTCAGATTTTCATTACAACTTTTTTAAAAAGTGAGATGCGTATGTATCCTTTGACATCTAGGGAATTTTAGCATGCAGTTTTATTTTGTGTGGATAAGCAATCCAGATTTTAAACAGTGTTGGGAATTGAAGTTTCTTAGCTAAAGTTACAAATAAATACTTTAAAAAATACTTTTTTTTTCTTGCAGTTTGAAATGGAGGAGGAAGAGGAAGAAATGTTATCTTCCATGGTGCCAGATTCTAAGAGGGAAAATGAGCTTGATGATTTCCCCCATATCAAAGAATTTGGTACTCTTTCTTCAATACAGCCTCAAGCCACCTATGATGATTCCTACTTACTAATAAGTTTGGAGAAACAGAAGCTTGAGATAGAAAAGCAACGGCTAGATATTGAGGCAGAAAGGTTACAGATAGAAAAGGAACGCCTACAAATTGAGAAGGAACGGTTATGGCATTTAGACATGGAGCATGAAAGACTCCAAGTAGAGAAAGAGCGTCTGCAGATTGAAAGAGAAAAATTGAGGTTACAGGTTGTCCATTTGGAGAAACCTGCTTTGGAGAATGATCTTGGCCAAGCAGAAAAAAACATTCTGCAGCCTCTGGATTTAGAGACTGAGAAATTGAAACTTGAGAAAGAACGCTTGCAACTGGAAAAAGACAGGTTGCAGTTTTTGAAGTTTGAATCTGAGAAGCTTCAGATTGAAAAGGAACGCTTACAGATAGAAAAAGAACGGCTTCGTATTCAGAGGGAGGGACACTTGAAATGAATTTTCTGAGTTTTCATAAGTAATGGATAGCTTCATGTAAAGGTTTATAAGTCAGATAGGATTTCTCGAAATCAAGTAGCAACAAGATAGTTGCCTTTTTTTTTTTTAGCTGTTTTTCTGTCTGTTAGTGTATTTAAAATTTAAAAAAAAATGTAGTAGGCAATAACTCATTGTGACTAAGTAGTACATATTTTATGTGATATAGCGTTTTCACTATAGGAAAAATGAGTGTGCTATTCTCTTCCATTCAGTAATGTTACATAGAATGTTGTGTAATAGGTGTCCAGGATTCATAAGCACTTTCATGTTTAGGCTAATTGTGTAATTTCAATATTATATTAACTTTGCTCCTAAAACTGCAGACAGGTGAAATAAATTCACATTGGTTACTTAAATGACCAAAACATTAAATATTAAATATGTAGAAATGTGTAGTTATCTTATAGTGTATTGAATGATAATAATTCTTTCCCCCTTACACACACTTCAGTTTATAAACAGCCATTTAAGACTTAGCAGTTCAGGAATTGTTAGGGATTTACCTAAAATAAATCACATTCAAAGACTGTTCAATTTATCCTGATGACTTTGGATATTTTTGTCAGTATCAAACCTGTGTAGACACAGCTTCAGAGTTAGTCCCCTTTCTTCTTGAGTCCTATGAAAAGCTATCTTCTCTATGTTAACTAAAAACTTAAACAAGTAAATGGGTGAGCATGATAGAAATTTTGCAGTTGTACATGAGTTTAAATCTTGTGGCAATTTTTAGGCTTTTAAAAAATGGAGTTATGGGGAGGGGCATACTTTTTAAGACAAAATGGATTTCTTCCTTATGCCCCACCCCAAGGAATAATATTTGTTTCATCAACTCTACTGGCATTAATCACAGAAACTAAGGATTTATTTAAATCGGAGAAAACCCTCTCCTTAATACTGGAGGTGCTTCCTCCATGCTCAGGTCATAACCCCTGGTCCAACCAGTGTTGGCGGGTTAGGGTGCAGAGCTATTGCTTCCTGGGCTGGTTCTGGGAATTAAAGTCTTCCATTGATCAATTTAGCACCTTTCATGAGCACTACATTCACTTTAGGAAAAAAAAAAAAGGGCGGGGGAGGAGGAGAAGAGAAAATGGAAACATCTTTCAACTAGATCTTTTGTATTTTCGGTTTTGTACAACTGAAGCCTAGCACTTAATTCATCTCACACATTGAGAGAACTTGACTGGCTGTGTATTTGCTCCTTGTGAAATCCAGAATGGCTTGCTGATGTGTAAAACCAGAACATATGCCATAAGTTACACATACATAGGTTATATGTGTATAGGTATATTTGTACTTCCTGACTCTGCAAATAATGTTATTTTTCTATTGTTGAGACAACCACTTCTGCCATAGAAATAAATTTACTTATACTGATGGAGTACGGCTCTGTTATTTTGAGTAGGGTGCCCAATTAAAATAAATGGAATTATTGTGGTGGGACATGGATTCTTGAGATGGTAATCAATTTTTAGGATTGTGTCTTAAGCATAGAAAGAATAGAGAGCAAATGGCTTCTGTTTCTACAACTCATGAGAATCACAGAATTTTAGAATTGGAGTGGACTGTAAGCACCATCTAGTCCAACCCATATATGAAATAGAATCCTAAATATGACATACTTGGTAGGTGGTCATCCGGCTTGAACATCTCCAGAGAGGGGGTGGGAACTCAGTTCCCACTAAGCTTATTCCATTAAGGATAGTTGTAATCATCAAGAAGTTTTTCCTTTTCATTACGCCAATATTTATCTCTCTTCAACTACCATTCGCTGCTCCAGGTTTGCCCTCTGGGGCCAAACTGAGTCTAAAACTCCAATGAGAATAATAATAAAACCTTTCTCCCAGAAATGAGGATGAAGTAAAATAATATTTGTAAAGTACAACTCAAAAAAGATGTTTTTGAGAATAGTAAATTATCTGCACGGTTGATCCCCTGTTTATATAATGTACAGTACTATGTCTTGGTACCTTTTTAAACTGGCTTTCTGTATTCCTCTTGTATCACTTAAGTTGTTCCTCCATAGAAAATGGAAGTCATATGAAAAAAAAAAAGATATTTCTTCCCCATCTTTTCCACCCTAATTCCTTACCATGACAACAAATTACAAATGCTTCCTAATTAATTGCCTTACTAAAACTTTGGGATGTTGAATGCTACCTCAGTTGGGAGGTGATGAGGCTACAAGGGAAGGAACAAATGAGTTTCCACAAATAAAAACTCAGAAGTTTGTCTTCCTCTTGAACTACTGGTTGTGCAGATGAAATACCCTGGACAATTTACCTATACTTTACCAATATAATAGCTAGCTGATACAAATAACAATACTTTTGTTATACCCAAATACAAATAACTCAGTTGTCTTACTTTTTCTCTAAAAAATTAAAAACTAGGCTCACATTCTCTTTAGCTCTTGTTTTTTTATCCTTGTGCTGCCTCATCACCAGCTCTCAATGGATTATATATGTTGTTAATAAATGTGGAATGAATCTTCAACTACAAACTTTTTATGGGTAAACCTGCAATCTAATCCCCAAATCTGACCCCTCATTTCTGCTTCAGTTCTACATTTCATCTTCTAAAAAGACATTCACTTGGAGGTCTTATCATCTAAAGCTTGTAAAATCAAAAGGTAAATGGCCCCTTTCCCTTTTCCCTAGTCCATGGCAGGTGAAACATGAAGTGACTGAGGAAAACAAAAGTTCAGTCTGAGCATATTGACTGATTAAGTAATGCATTCTAGTTGCCCAAGAAACAGTAGACTGGATCTCTACAGTTTAGGCCTGGGCCATGGATATAAAGGGAGATGGACTTTTATACATCAAAAACAATAAAATATGGTCAATTAAAAAGAAAATGCAACATTAAGTAATCTGATTTCTAATTGGACAAAGGATTAAACTTTCCAAGTTGGAAGAGGAGAGTGAATAGGTGCAATTCCCTAAATTCAGAAAATGAGATGTCCCATTCCCCACAGCTGTCTGTAATCAAAAGGACATGGAACCAATTACTTGAGATGTACAATTATGAGAATTGCATTAATCTTTGAATCTCTCCAAGTTTCTGATTAGCATAGCCCAAGTTCTTGGTGAAGGGTCTCTTAAGCAGGTAGAGGTGGTCCAGTTTCCTAGCCATACAGAGGTAGGTTCAAATAATAAGCCTCCCAGTTCTCACAATTGACCACTTGTTATCCTAATTCAATTCCTGACTCTTCTTTTACTTTTCATTTTTAATTTACTTCTAAGTCATAATTTCTGCACTACTTTGAATTTGAACTTTCCTCACCATTTCCAATGCAGTGAAAAAAAAATCAAAATAGTGAATTTGTAGCCAGAGACCTGGATTAACAGCCCCTAATACTTGTGATCCTTGGCAAGGCTTACCAGCCCTATGGACCTCATTTTCCCCACTGATAAAAGAGGGGGGAATGGCTTAGATGGAGAGAGAGAGAGAGAGAGAGAGAAGGAGGGAGGGAAGGAAAGAGGGAGGGAGGGAAGGAGAGAGAGAGAAAGATTGGGAAACCAAAACCCAGAGAGAAACAGAAACATACACACACCACATAAGACAGAGCCAAGATGATGGAGCAAGGCAGGAACTTGCCTTAGGTATCACAAATTCCAAATAATTTAAAAATGACACCTCAAAACAAATTCTGCAAAGGCAGAACCAAAAAAGGATGGGGTCAAACAGTCCTCCAGCCCAAGACAATTTAGAAGGTTGACAAGTCTCACTGAGGTGAGAGTGGAGCAGTCCTGAGCAGGTGCCCTACAAGAGCCAACAGCAGGCCATGTCCCCCAAGCCAGCAGAGAAGTCTTGCTCCAGCAAACTAGTGTAGGACTTGGAGGCACCTGAATCAGTGTCAGTGACTCCTGGAGCTTCAGATTACAGAGAACATTTGCTGCCGCAAGGTGCGAGATTCTTTTGCATTGTCCAAATGGAGATCTGGATCATAGTCCCAGGGTGAGGAGGACCACTAGCACACTAGAGCTTGCAGCCACGGTGGAGTGAGGATCCTGGTCACAGAGAGAGAGCAACAGGGACACACACAGATTGAGTCTAGGAATAATAGTATCCCCTACACTAATTATATTTGCCAAAGTAATTTCCATTTCAATTCAACAAGTATTTACTAAATATCTACTATTGGCAAGGCTTTGTGCTAGGTAGCAGGGATAGAAAGAGAAATATAAGTGTCCTCCCAAAAATAAAGCAAAGCAAAAAGAAACCAACCCACTTCAGACATTCACTCAGAATAAACTAGTCTGTGACCTGGATTTAACTTCCATCATGTCACTGGGGTCCAATTTGAAGATCACTGGCCCATGAGTCGAGATTTATTTTGTAGTTCCAGCTTTGCCACTTACAAAATTCATGACACTTAATTTCTCTGAGCATGTTTCTTTATTAGCAAAATGGGGATAATGTCTGCTTTTCCTGCATCATGGGGTAATTGAGAGGTTCACATTAGAATATGTACAAAAGAGAACCAAGATGGTGGAGGGAACTGGGCATTTCTGCTGAGCACTCTCAACCCAACCCTCTATACAACTTTTTAAAAAATGCCTCAAATCAAATTCTGAGTGTGATTGAAAAAAAAAATCCTAGTCTCATTTTTGCATCCCAGGACACTTAGGAGGACCAAAAGAGAGGTTGCCTGAAAACTAGACTAGAAGGAACACCTGCAGTAGGTAGAAGCAGCAGTGGTGGGTGGTACCAAAGGCACTAAGGGGACTAAGCTTCTGCACAGAGAGATGCTGCCAAGGGTCCTTGGGATAGCAGACACCATTTTGGCAGCTCTGTCACCCATTACCCAGGTCCAGAGTAGAGGGGGATGGCTCTGTTTGTGGTTGAGACACAGGACCACAGTGCAGTGAAGACTAGGGGGGTAGTGACCAGAACTCTCCGTGGATCACACTACCTTGGAGGGCCACATTATAAGCAAAAAGGATTTGGAATATAATATACTGGAAGGCAAAGGAGCTGGGATTGCAATCAAGAATAAAACTCAGCATAATCCTTAAGGGGAAAGAAAGGATATGTCATAAAAGAGGGCTTCCAAGCATTCCTGATGAAAAGACCAGAGTTGCATAGAAATTTGACTTTCAAATACAGGACTTAAGAGGAGAATAAAGAGATAAACTTGAAAGAGAATTCATATGGTACTTAATAAGATTAAACTGTTTATATGGGAAGATGATACATGTCATTCTAAGGAACTTTTTCATTATTAAGGCAGTTAGAAGGAATATACTTAGACAAAGGGCGGGCATGTGAGTCTATTGTGTTAAGATGATTTCAAAAAAAAAGAATGAAAGGGTAAGAAAGAGAGTTGTGCCAGAAGACGGAAGAAGGGAGAGGAAGAATGGGGAAAACTTTGATGTAAAAGAGGCACATAAACAAGAGTTTTTATATTGCAGGGGGAAATAGGTGGTGGTGGTGGGGTCCTGGGAGAGGACTTCTTAAATTTTTCCCACTCATGACTCCTTTTTTCTCTAAGAAATGTTTTATATATGTATGTGTACATATATATGCATATATATAATGCAAAAATATATATATGCATATATATTATGTATACACACAAAAACCTCACATTTATATATATATATATATATAGGATATATAGGTAGATAAATCAAAAATTTACTAATAATAAATCATAATGTCACCACTCCCACAGTCAGTTATAAGACTCCATATGGAGTCACAACCCACAGTTTAAAAAGCTTTGCATTTACACCACTATCCAGGAAATGAGTCATAACTTAAGCCAATTATATCTGGTAGCACAATTACCAGTTTGTGACCTTTAAAGGAAGGAACTAGCATTGAGGGGCATTAAGAAAGGCTTTCTGTAGAAAGTGGGTGGGAATTTAGAAGAGACTCGAAGGTAAAGATGAGGAGGAAGAGGATTCTGGATCTAAGAGACAAGTATCAAAGATGCCTGAAGTTAATAGATGGATTAACCAGCAGGCTATATTATGATGGCCCAGGCAAAATGAGGGCCTACTGCAGGCTAGTGGTAATATCAGAGTAGAGAAGGGAACATATATGAGAAATCTAATGAGGTAAAATCAATAGATAAGCAATAGATTTGATAAGGGGAATGAGAGTGTGAGGATTTAAGGACGACATCTAGATTTCAAACTTGGGTGACTGGAAATCCTCAAGGAACAGGGAAGAAAGTAGGGTTAGAAGAGGAAGATAAGTTCAGTTTGAGGCATGCTGAATCCAAGATATGTATGAGACAGTCCAAGGTGTTCATTATGGTGTTGGAAATGTGAGACTGGAGATGAGCAGAGAAGTTAGGGCTGGAGAGGAAGGTTTGAGAATCATCAACATAGAGGTAACAGTTGAATCCATGGGAGCTGATGAAATCACTCATTGAAATAGGAGAGGAAAAGGGATAGGATCCTGTTGGACATTCACAATTAGTGGATGTGATCAGGATGAAGAAACAGCAAAGGAGACTGAGAAGGAGCAGTAGGAAAGATAGGAGGAGAACCAGAAGAATACAGTGTCACAGGTGTGGAGAGATCAGAAGGATGAGGATTGAGAAAAGGCCATTAGATTTGGCAATGAGGAATTTTGGAGAGAGCAATTTCAGTTAAATGATGAGTTCAGTAGATTGTAGAGAGTTAAGAAACACGGGAGGAAAGGAAGTGGAGATTCCTACTATAGATGGCCTTCTCAAGGAATTTAGTCAAAGAAGAGAGCAAAGATATAGGATGATAGCAGGAAGGATTAATGGATCAAGTGAGGGGTTTTTGAAGCTGGAGAGGACCACTTGCTGGTTTATAAAGAGTAGGGAAGCAACCAGCAAACAGGGAAAGATTGAAGATAAGTGAAAGAATGGGGATGATGAAGGGGCAGTTCTGATGGAATGGGATCACTTGATCATTAAGAGGGTTTTAACTCACTGAGCAGAAAGGTTATCTCTTCATGTGAAGAGAGAGAGGAGGAGTTTATGGCCCAAAGCATCCAAGTGATGTGAGACAAAAAAGAAAGGAAAAAAAAGGGAGGACTCAGGAAATTGACAATTTTTTTCCAGTAAAAATTAGGCTAAGTTCTCAATTGAAAGAATGGGAAAAGTGGGAACCCCAGGAAGTTTGATGCAGGATGAAAATGTTTGGAAAAGCTGTTACGATTAGTGGAAATTGAGTCAGTTGATCTTACTACTGTAAGAACACAATTATGTTGTGTAACATAATACTGTAGTGGATCCATTCAACATGGTTTCATGCTTTTCTCTAGCAGCACATGTGTAAGTGCAATGACAGAGGATGAGAATGATTCAAGGCTGAGATTATGAAAGGCAAGATTGAAAATATGAGAAGGGTACAACAGGAGAAAAAGATGCTGCAAGGTTGATCTGGTTCACCAAGGAGTCAAAAGGGTGAAGGAAGGAGACTGTAGTTGGTAGAAGGAGGAGGCTGGAAAGAGAACTGATGGGTGAAGGATTGAAAGCCAGGATGTGAAGAATAGAGTTTGAGGTTACAAGGCAGATGGAGAAATGAAATGGCAAAAGGGGATTTCAGAAAGTGCTACATTTGGGGGTGATGGCAAGATCAAGGGTCTGACCATTTTTATATGTGGCTGAAGTGGGATGGAAAAGTAGGTCATATGAAATGAGTACATTGAAGAAACAGGAAGTAAGAATGTTTGAAGAAGTGTCAATATGAAGTCCTCTATTAAGAGGGCAGACATTGGGGAGGAAAGCCTTTGAATCAGACAATGAACCCACTCTAGAAAGAAAGGGAATGTTATGGCAATCTGTAGGCAACAATTTGCAGGATTTTTATAGGTAACAGAGAAGGGCTGAATGAATCTCAAAGGAGAAGAGATTTCTAAGTGTAATTTCAGTTACCATCTGTGTGAACTTGGGCAAGGTCATTTCACCTCTTTTGGACCTCATTTCTTTCATCTGTAAAAACCCTTATGTTCCTTTGAGGTCAAAATATATGATCATATGATCTTATATTCCTCTTTATAACACGAAATATAGTATCAGTTTTGTAAATACAATATTAGGTGTACAGTACTAATCACTGATTAAAATATAATCAGTAACATTTCTCACACAAATAAAGTCAGATCTAAACAACTGGAAAAATATCAATTGCTCATGGGTAAGGCAAGCTAATATAATAAAAATGACAACTCTGCCTAAATTGGTATACTTGTTCAGGGCCAAACCAAGCAAACTGCCAAAACATTATTTTATAGAACTAAAAAAAAAAATTCATCTGGAAGAACAAAAAGTCAAGAATATCAAGGGAAATAATGAAAAAAAAAATACAAAGGATGGTGGCCTAGCAGTACCAAATCTAAAAACTGTATTATAAAGCAGCAGTCATGAAAACCATTTGGTACTGGTTAAGAAATAGAATGGGGGATAAGTGGAATAGATTAGATAGACACAACACAATACTCAATGCCTATAGTAATCTAGTATTTGATAACCCCCCAAACTCCAGCTTCTGGAATAAGAACTCACTATTTGACAAAAAATGTTGGGAAAACTGAAAAATAATATGTCAGAAACTCAGCATAGACCTATATCTTACACCCTATATCAAAATAAGGTTAAAATAGGTTCATGATTTGGGCATAAAAGGTGAGATACCATAAGCAAATTAGAAGAGCAGATCTTTATGACCAAAGAAGAACATTATGAAAGGCAAAATGGACAACTTTGATTACATTAAATTAAAATGTTTTTGCAAAAACAAATAGAACAGAAACAAGATTAAAAGGGAAATAAAAAACTGGGAAAAAATCTTCACAGTCAGTGTTTCTGATAAAGATCTCATTTCTAAAATATGTAAAAAAAACTGTTCAAATTTAAAAGCATACAAGTCACTCCCCAATTGATAAACTAATAGGTTATGAAGAGACAATTTTCAGAATGCAAAATTAAAGCCATCTATATAGTCATATGAAAAAATACTCTAAATCACTATTGATTAGACAAATGCAAATTAAAACAATTCTGAGGTACCACTACACACCTGTCAGATTGGCTAAGAGGACAGGAAAAGATAATGATAAATGTTGGAGGGGATGTGGGAAAGCTGGGACACTAATACATTGTTGGTGGAGTTGTGAAATGATCCAACCATTCTGGAGAGCAATTTGGAACTAAAAAGGCTACCAAATTGTGCATACCCTTGTGCATACCCTTTGACCCAGCAGTGCCCTTACTGGGTTTGTATTCCAAAAAAAATCATAAGGAAAAAGGACCCATATGTGCAAAAATGCTTGTAGCAGCTCTTTTTGTGGTAGCAAAGAATTGGAAAACAAGTAGATACCCATCAATTGGGGAATAGCTAAACAAGTTATGGTATATGAAGGTAATGGAATATTATTATTCTATAAAAGATGATAACAAATCAAACTGTGCATACCCTTTGACCCAGCAGCATTTCTATTGGGCTTATATCCCAAAGAAATCATAAAGGAAGGAAAGGGCCCCACATGTGCAAGAATGTTTGTGGCAGCCCTTTTTGTAGTGGCTAGAAACTGGAAACTGAAGGGATGCCCATCAATTGGAGAGTGGCTGAATAAATTATGGTATATGAATGTTATGGAATATTATTGTTCTGTAAGAAACGACGAGCAGGGCTATTTCAGAGAGGCCTGGAGAGACTTGCATGAACTGATGCTGAGTGAAATGAGCAGAACCAGGAGATCATTATACACGGCAACAACAATACTATATGACGATCAATTCTGATGGACATGGCGCTCTTCAACAATGAAATGTTTCAAACCACCTCCAATTGTTCACTGAAGAAAGCCGTATACACCCAGAGAGAGGGATGCGAAATGTGGACCACAACATAACATTCTCATACTCCTTGATTGATGTTTGCTTACATTGTGTTTCCTTTATCTGATATATCTTTTGTGGAGATAATATTTTTCTTGCACAACAATGATAAGTTTGGAAATATGTATACATATATTCGATTTGCCAATATTTTAACATAATTAACATGTAGTGGATATTCTGCCATCTAGGGGAGGGGTGGGGAGTTGGGGGGAAAATTTGTAACAGAAAGCTATGTAAGGGTTATTGTTGAAGAATTACCCACATGTATGTTATGCAAATAAAATAAAAAAAAATTTAAAAATGACATGATCTTTCTTTAAAAAAAGAAAAAAAAAGATGATAACAAGCTGATTTTAGAAGAGCCTGGAAAGATTTACGTGAATTGATGCTGAGCTAAACAAACAGAATCAGGAGTACATTGTACACAATAACAGCAAGAATGTGTGATGATCACCTTAGTAATACTTGGTTCTTCTCAGTGGTTCAGTGATCAAAGCAATCCTAATAGACTTTGGACAGAAAATGCCATATGCATCCAGAAAAAGAACAGTGGAGACTGAATGTAAATCAACACATGCTATGTTCACTTCTTTTTTTTGTTTTTAATTTATCTCATGGTTTTTCACTTTTGCTCTGATTTTTCTAATATGATTCATAAAGCAATGTGTATTAAAAATAAATACATTTAAAATATATATAATCAGGGGCAGCTAGGTGGCACAGTGAATAGAGCACTAGCCCTGAAGTCAGGAGGACCTGAGTGCAAATTTGGCCTCAGACACTTAACACTTTCTAGCTGTGTGACCCTGGGTAAGTCACTTAACCCCAATTGCCTCAGCAAAAAAGATATATATATATATATATAAAATCACTAAATTCCAGCTTATTCATTTCTTGAAGTTTCAATTCCATTTTATGAATTGAGAGTAAGCAAAAAATTAAATGTGATAGTCTTCCTTTGCCCAAAGTGGAATAATTCATTTTTAACTTTGCCTTCTAATTTAAAAGTATCAAAACAATTGTTTGTTAATTGTAAAAAGGAAAAGTTTGGCCCTATACTAAGAGAGCTAGCTTGAGTCCTTAGGTCCCGGAGATAATTTTGAGACTATTTTAGAGACCTGGAAATTAAGATTTTGACTTAAAAATTACCTACCCTAACAAAGGATTTGGCTCTTCAGAATATAACATTTTTTTTTCAGGTCTGGAATAATTCTGTCAAGCCAGATATGACTGAATATAAATAGTGTTGTGAATTTTTTTCCTTTAACCCCAAGGAAATAAGACCATGTCAAATTGATTAAATGGATATCCTGATTCAAAATGTCTTTGAGTATTTTTGAGTCCTGTGAATATTCACCTATGACATTTATCATTATCATGTGAGGATACTATGAGAAGTCCAAACTAAGGGAAAATTCCCTATTGCTAACAGAATTTTTCAGATTCATATTTTAGAATGATGTTATGCTAATTAAATCAAGTCAAAGGATACTTTGAAGCCTCTTCAGTGAAATCCACAACAATAAGAAAGTTATTTTCTTAACTTAAAATTTGAGAAATAAAATAGATATAAAATGCATGTTACCCAGGCTGTGTAATACAACTAGATGAGCAACCTGTTAAATTAGTCTAATAATATATGAATATCTTATGTAATTACTAAAGATAGATAGTAGACTGGGCCTAGAATTGAGCAGAAGGAAGAAATCAGGCCAGGCAACATTTGGGAAATTGTGAAGTTTCCAGTGATTTCTAATTACTGTCACAAAACCCCATCTCTACTGGAGGCACCCTTATGCCCTTTCTCATCTCCTTTCATCACTGAATTCAGTACTGGAAGAAACATTGGAGATCATCTTTTTAACACAAATATTTTCCCCATGATTATAACAAATCATGGACACTGTCATCTAAATAGAAGTAAAATGTCAACCTAAAAAAGCAATTGAAAGATACTCAATGGCTGTAATCAGTTGATAGAATATTATTCATGATTACTTGAGTTAACAATGGTGAAAATGTCATTATCAAAAGCAAGTATTGTTGGAAAAAGAGGTGGGCTGGCTCTAAGAGAATGTCAACAAGAGATGGGTAGCCTTGTAGTTATATATTGGTATATAAAGGAAGGCCCCCAGTGTATAGGATACTTTCTGGAGGATTTATGCACAAAGAATTAGAAAGAAAGTGATGCATTATCAGAGAAATACCTATACTGAAATAATCAAAGGTCTATCAAATTACTAAGAATTAAAATGGAAAAAAAATTGGTGTGAATATGAGTATCTCTTAAAATGTCAGAAAATGCACAAAAGGAAAGGGAAATATATTTCAGTAAGTTGAGAATTTTGAAATCTTTGAAAAAATGAAGAAAACATCAAAATTATTAATTATTCATACAAATGTAATTATACAAATCTATAAGGGCTGATCAAATTACTGGCAGAAAATGCAATGGCAATAGGAGATTTGGGTCAAAGGAGGAGTTAGTATGAACAGTATTTAAATTATTTTAGTGATCATTAAAATAATAATGATAAAAGCTAACATTTTTATAATAATAAGGTTTGCAAAGGTCATTTGTATATATTGATTCATTTGATTCTTACACTAATCCTATAAGACAGGTACCATTATTTATTCCATTATAGAAGTAAGAAAACTGAGGCTGAGGGATGTGACCACACAGGAAATGTATATTTAATTCAAACTCAGTTCTTCCTGACAAGCCCAACACTCTTTATTACACCAATGCTATAGAAAATAAAACTAAAAAATTATGGTAAAAAGATTTCATTAAAGTAGGCAGGTCAAATATTCAAAATATGTATGTTTCCTCCAAGCATACAAATTCCAGTCCCTTCATTTCTGCCCATTCGGGGTGATCCTGATCTATTGTCTTCTGTAAGTGTGCTACTAGGCTAAGTGTACAACAGAAAACGGGGAAAGCTGCTTCTTCCTTGGTCCCTGACTGGAAGTCTGGTATGTATACAGAAAAACAAGTCGCTCATTGATTAACATAGACCAATGACAAGTAGTTTTCCATCCTTTATATCTTGTTAAGCAAAATTTAAAACATGAATATAACATATCTATTGCAGGTTTCTAGCTAAAAGAATCTCCTGTCATTAATCACTGGTGCCCACTTTGTTTCTTCAGGAAGGATGAAGAAATCCCTTTCCCTTAGACATTTATTAGGATGTTCAACATACATACATTTAACATCTTATGTGAGAAAGGTGAATCAAATGATAAACATCACAGGAAATAGATGGTCCAGCTTACAACTAGATCTCCAAATACAAGTGGCTGAGTAGGAGACTCAAAATTTAATTGGCTAAGTCAATGGTTTGGTCTTTCAGAGGTAGAAATAATAAGCTCAGGTTATGTTGGAATATTTGGCAGAAATATTCTCAGGGTATACAAAGGCTCAAGCTCAATGGAACCAAATGAATGAATGAATGCCTGAAAAATACTCAGTAAGCTTTAAGGGACATACAGAGATAAATGAGACATTCTTGCTATTTTCAAGGAATTTATATAATATATAATATAATATAATATAAATATAACATAACATAACATAATATAATAATATGATTTATAATAGGATTTGATATACTAGTAAGTATAATGTAAAATAAAAAATGTAATACTATAATTACTACATAAGAAAGGCATCATTATCTTATTCAAATACATCATTCAACACCTTTTTCCAGTAATTTTGAGGCTTGATATCCATTCAAGCATCTGAAATACTAATAACCTTAAAGGAAAACTCCTATCCCACTTCTATTAGTTTCTTGGGCTATTAAATTGAAATGGAAATTATTTGAATTTTTCATTAATATTCACACTCATTTCAACTTTTTTGTGAAAGCACAAATTAGAAAACTGAATTCAGCTTGGGTATAGATCAGAGATTACAAATGACTTTTGAGCCAGAATGGACTTTATAGACAATTTAATCCCAAACAGAATTTAGTATCTTTTGCTTAAATCCACCTATTTCAAGTTTCCCTATTAATATTGAGAATACCATTATCTTTCCAATGACCTCACATATCTCATCAGTTGCTAAATCTTGTCATTTTTACCTCCAAACATTATCTTTTACCTAAATCTCTTCTTCTTCACTTACATTGCTAACATCCTATTTTGAAATGTTGGATTGAGCCATAGTTGTTGGGGATACTAGGATGTGGATTGCAAGTATAGTTTCTGAAAGAATTCAAGCTCAAAC
Organism: Myrmecobius fasciatus; assembly: GCA_023553655.1. Lineage (NCBI taxonomy): Eukaryota > Metazoa > Chordata > Mammalia > Dasyuromorphia > Myrmecobiidae > Myrmecobius > Myrmecobius fasciatus. Next base: position 62,732 of record JAJPUD010005555.1, read on the forward strand.
CACCTCTAAATCAAGCAAGGGCTTTATTTGGACATTTACTTAGAATAAGGGCTGATAAACCCTGTAGACCTCCTCCTCAAGGGAGGAGGGTCAACGAATTTATAAAGATAAGAGAAAGTAAGAAAAGAAAAGAAAAGAAAAAGAAAAGGAAAGA
>JAJPUD010005555.1:63285-93049 GCA_023553655.1 Myrmecobius fasciatus
CTTTATATTGATTTTGTATGTGTTTTTATATGGACATCATCTCTTATGATTAAATACAATGTCTTTGTGGATAGCAGCAGTTTTGTTTTATGTATTCCCAATGTCTAAAATATTCCCTGGCACATATTAAATTCTTAATAAGTATCTGTTGATCTTTTTTTTTTAACATATCAGAAATTTGAGATGTAGTTAGACTAACTGAGGAAATAGATTGTAAATTATGCATTTAGTACAATACCAAGTTTTGAGGAAAGACCATACACTTAAAAAGGCTTAGAAGATGTGAGCTTTAGTACTGGCTGTATCATTTCTTGGATTTTTTTTCTTTTTCTTTTATTTTTTGGTGAGGCAATTGTAGTTTAGTGACTTGCCCAGAGTCACACAGTCACACAGCTAGGAAGTGTTAAATATCTGAGGTCACATTTGAACTTCAAGGCTGGTGCTCTATTCACTAAGCCATCTAGCTGCCCCCTAGTCGTGTCATTTTAATAGAATGCCATCAGGGTCATGATGCCAGTTAAGTTGAGATAACAGGTATTTATTATTTGATATGTGTCAGACACTGAGCTATGTATTGAGATTAGAAAGAAAGAAAGAAAAGAAAGAAGGAAAGAAGGAAAAAAGGAGAAAGAAAGAAAGAGGAAGGAAGGAAAAAAGGAAAAAAGAAAGAAAAAAGAAAGGAAGAAAGAAAGAGAAAGAAAGAAAAAATAAAGAAAAGAAAAACCCTCACAGAGAAGATTAATAGCTAATAATTAACTTTCAATTCACAAAGGAAAATGCTGTAATGGTCACCCTTTTTTTTTTTTAAATCATATATAGATAGTCCTTAGGTTAAAAATACTGAATGTTGAAGATCTTAGACATTTGATAAGCCTATCACTGAATTTTCACAAATTACAACTATTACAATTACAGTGATTAACTATTACCTAATAAATTCCCTTACTTTCAGTCCCTTTTCAATAGTAGCTGAGATGTAATCATGGCACCACCTGGTGACTACTTTGAGAACTGTCTGACCCAATGTCTTCCCCACTATCACCTTTCTTCTCTCTCAGTCATCTCATACACTATTCTTCACCCTGTATTCCTCTGTCTTTCATCATGAATAACTCAGCTAATTCCATATTAGACAATTTTCTCTCTCATAAACTTTCTGGTAACATTTTTTCCCTTTTAACTACAAAGAGTGCTCCACTTTTGTAGAGAAATAGAAGCAGAATATTTCAGTGGAGTGACATCTCACAATATTTAGGGCCATTTATGATGTAAAATTTATCTCCCTTTAGTAAGGTCTTCAGTTTACTTTGTTATCCCTAATCTATATATTTATACATAGATATGTGATGCTTGTGTCTTATGATCTAATGTCTTCTGTGATAGTTTCTATAAATTATTATGCATCCTATTATGCATCCTTTTATTTCCTGTATTGTACTTGCTATTCTCCTATAGCAGGATAGGATTACTGTATATGGACAATTTTCACTGCCCCCTCCCTTTTCCATTTCTACTTCTCATGATCAGATTTTGCCAGTCTTTTAGATGACAGCATATCCTTCCCCTTTTTCTTTTTCTGTCTTGGAAAAAAGTACTCTTTGTTATAAGTCAGATATCATATAGTGTCTAAATTTGAATCTTTCCTAACACCCAATCTAGGGTTCTGCATGAAGTTAGTGCTTTTAAAATGTTTATTGAGTTGAATTAAATGTTCATTCAAGATTCACTTAAAAAAGAAAAGAAGGAAATTGGAGAGCATCTCTGGGAATTATGTTCTAGCCAGGAAACTGAAGGGCAGAGGGTCACAGATAGTGTTTTGATCGGTGCTTCAATTAAAGATAGAGACTTCAAAAGAGAAAGGAGAATATTGGAAGTGAACAGCAAAATAAAAAGATAGTTTCAATACATGGACTTTATATTTAAGTTTGTATTTATGCACTGTTGTACAAGGGTTCATACATTTGGCCAAATAAGTCATCTAGGTTAGCAACTTTAAGTTATCTTTGATCCTTCCCTTTCCCATAGACCCTAAATATAATCAATTGCTTAATCTTGTCAATTCTTCCTCCAAAACATCATTCACATTCATTTCCTTCTGTATACCCAAATAGCTTTTTCTGTACTTAAGGTCTTCATTAACTTACACCTAGAATATGATATTATCCTTTTAATTGGTCTCTTTGTCCCCAAGCTCTTCTCACATAGCTAACAATGTTATTGTTCTTAATAAGTTTTTATTTTAGTCTTTTGTGTTTGTTTTTTTTTAATGTCACCACAACTTCCTTTGGTTTTACTCCTCCCCTGCCTTCCAGAGAACAATCCCATATAACAAACAGTATTTTCAAAGTTTTCAAAAAGAGTGAAAATTTGTAAAATTGATCAATATATTGAAAATATATGCAATATAAAACACTTGTGAAACTTTCCCTTCTGGAAAAGGACAGAATGGGCATGTTTTCTCATACATTCTCCTTTGTGTCATACTTTTCTTTATAATTTTGAACACTAACTTGACTTTATCATGGTTGTTCTTTAAATTTATATTGCTGTAATTACTTTGTATTCTTTTTTTTTTGTTGTTGTTCTGCTTACTGCATTCTACATCAGTTCATATAGAGCTTTCTATGCTTCTCTGAACTCATTATATTCATCATTTTTTACAATACAGTAATATTACTTTATAATCACGTACCATTATTTATTTATTAAGCTGTTCTTCAATAAATGAAAATTTATTGTTTCCAATTCTTTATTATCACAAAAAGTGCTGCTATAGATTATATATATATATATATATACAAACATACACATATATATATTTATACACACACATATATATAAACACGTGTATATATATACATATATATGCATATATATGTGTGTGTATATATATATGTATATATATATTTATATATATAAAGACTTTCTTCTTATCAGTGGCTTATTTGGAGTGAAGTCTAGTAGTGAAATCTCTGGGTTTTGATCCATAATCCAGAGTTTAAAAACATATTAGCCAATTTATTTTCATAATTCCAAATTGCTTTTTAAAATGTTGGTATTGTTTGCTTCACTATCAAAGCACTATTGTGCATCTATTTCCTTTAACCTTTCTATTTCTAGTGGTTTAGTGATTAGTTGAATAGAACACTGGCAACTTGACTTCTAATCTAACTTCAGATACTCACCAGATAGACCCTGTTTGCCTCAGTTTCCTCATTTGTAAAATATAGATAAAAATACCTCCTCTATCCCAAGGTTGTTATGATGATCAAATTAGTATAAGGACTGAGAGAATATAAATGTTAGTTATTATTATCTTTGTTGATTTGTAGTCTATGAGGTGAAATCTAAAGTGCTTATTGGTGATGTGGAGCATTATTTCATGTAGTTGTTACTATTTTTTGCTACACACATACATACACATACATATATACACAGTAAAGTATATATTTTGGATACTAAACCTTTATCAGAGAAATTTGATACAAAGATTATTTTTCTCATTTGATCTCTTCCCTCTTTGTCAAGTGCATTAATTTTTTAATGCAGATTTTCAGTTTTATGTGATTAAAGTTATCTGTTTCATCTTTTGTAATTATTTCTGTACTTTGGTTAAGAATACATTTCCTATTTATAGCAGCAAGAGTTATATGATCTACTTTTCTAATTTTTTTAAATAGCATGAGTGTTAATATAAAAATCAAATTCTTTTCAAAGGTATTATAGACTATGCTGTAAGGTGTTGGGTTAAGCCTAATATCTACCAGATTGCTTTCCAGTTTTCTTAGCAGTATTTTTAAGCAGGGAGTTCTTCCTTAAGCAATTTATATTTTCCAATTTATCAAATACTGTTTTTTTTTAGTTCCATTATTTATGATTCTTTTTTGTCTATTTCATCATACTGATCTATTTTAACTAATATGAAACTGTTTTGATTACCACTGTTTTATCATATAGTTTAATGGCTGGAAGTATATTTTTCCTTCATGCATATCTCTTTTAATCATTTCCCTTCATATTTTAGATCTTTTTTCAAATGGAATTTAATATTATTTTATCAAGTTATATAATGCATCTCTTTGGTGATTTGATTGGTGTATCATTGAAAATATAACTTAACTTTGTTATCATTATTTTTATTATATTGATACAAGGTAGGCATGAGCACTAAATTTTCTTTCAGTTACACTAAGTTGTTCTTTGTTTCTTTAAGGAGCACTCTATGATAGCTTCTATGCTATTATGTCTATAAGTCTTTTGGGTACTTTTGTAAATTGCTTCCCAGATATCTTACAGATTTTGTATTTATTTGGAATGGGATTTCTCTTTGTATTATTAATTCTTGGATTTTATTATCATTATATAAAATGCTATTATTTTTGAGGATATAATCTGCAGCCTGCAATTTTTTTTGTTTTTCATTTTTTTATTTTCAAAATACATGCATAGATAGTTTCACCATTCACTCTTTTTTTTAATAAAGCTTTTTATTTGCAAAACATATGAGTGACCTTTCAACATTGACCTTTGCAAAAAAACTTTTTTTTCCCAAGCTTTTCCTTTCCTTCCCCCCACCCCCACCCCTAGATGACAGGTAATCTAATACATGCTAGATAGGATAAATTATATGACAAATACAATACATGTATACATATCTATACAGTTATCTTACTGCACAAGAAACATCAGATCTAGAAAGAGAAGAAGAAAAAAAAACAACCTAAGAAGGAAAACAGAATGCATGGAAATATTCACAGAAAGCGTTAAAATGCTGTGTTGTGGTTCACTCTCACTTCCCACAGGCCTCTCTCTGGATGTATATGACTATCTTCATCGCACAACAACTAGTTTGAATCACATCATTGTTGAAGAGAACCATGTCCATCAAAATTGATCATCATATAGTCTTGTTGCTGTGTATAATGTTCTCCTGGTTCTGCTGATTTCACTCAGCATCAGTTCATGCAAGTCTCTCCAATCCTCTCTGAAATCCTCCTGTTGGTCATTTCTTACAGAACAATAATATTCCATAACATTCATATACCATAATTTATTCAGCCATTCTCCAATTGATGGGCATCTTTTCAATTTCCAGTTTCTTGCCACTACAAAAAGGGCTGCCACAAACATTTTTGCACATGTGGGTCCCTTTCCCTCCTTTAAAATCTCTTTGGGATATAGGCCCAGTAGAAACACTGCTGGGTCAAAGGGTATGCACTGTTTGATAACTTTATGAGCATAGCTCCAAATTGCTCTCCAGAATGGTTGGATCCGTTCACAGTTCCACCAACAATGTATCAGTGTCCCAGTTTTCCCACATCCCCTCCAACAGCTATCATTATCATTTCCTGTCATTTTAGCCAATCTGACAGGTGTGTAGTGGTATCTCAGAGTTGTCTTAATTTGCATTTCTCTGATCAATAGTGACTTGGAGCACCTTTTCATGTGACCGGAAATAGTTTCAATTTCTTCGTCTGAAAATTGTCTGTTCATATCTTTTGACCATTTGTCAATTGGAGAATTCACCATTCACTCTTGTAAAACCTTGTGTTCCAAATTTTTTTCTCCCTCCCTTATCCCATCTCCTCCCTTAGAAAGCAAGTAATCCAATATATGTTAAACATGTGCACTTCTTCCATACATATTTCTACAGTTATCATTCTGCCCTAGAAAAATCAGATCAAAAAGAGGAAAAAATGAGAAAGAAAACAAAAAGAAAGCAAACAACAACAACAAAAAAATGAAAATACTATGTTATGTTGGGATCTACACTCAGTCCCTACAATTCTCTCTCTGGATGTAGATGACTTTCTCCATCACAAGTCCATTGGAAGTGGCCTGAAATACCTCACTATTGAAGAGCCATAATTGATCATTTCATAATCTTGTTGCTGCCATGTACAATGTTCCCTTGGTTCTAATCACTTCACTTGGTATCAGTTCATATAAGTCTCTCCAGGTCTCTTTGAAATCATCCTGATGATCGTTTCTTACAGAACAATAATATTCTATAACATTCATATACCATAACTTATTCAGCCATTCTCCAACTGATGGGAATCCACTCAGTTTCCAGTTCCTTACCATTACAAAAAGGGCTGCTACAAACATTTTTGCACATGTGGGTCCTTTCCCCTTTTGTATGTTGGGATACAGGCCCCATAGAGAAACTGCTAAATAAAAGGGTAGGCACAGTTTAATAGCCCTTTGGGCATAGTTCCAAATTGCTCTCCAGAACTATTGAATCAGTTCACAACTTTACCAACAATGTATTAGTGTCCCAGTTTTCCCACATCCCCTCCAATATTTATCATTATCCTTTCCTGGCATTGTAGCAAATCTGAGAGATGTGTAGTGGTACTTCAGAGTTGTTTTAATTTGCATTTTTCTGATCAATAGTGATTTAGAGCATTTTTTCATATGACTAGAAATGGTTTTTATTTCTTCATCTGAAAATTGTCTGTTCATGTCCTTTGACCATTTATCCATTGGAGAATGGCTTGTATTCTTATAAATTTGAGTCAATTATCTTTATATTTTAGAAATGAGGCTGTTTGATTGGTATGGCACTGAATAAGTAGATTAATTTAGGAAGTCATTTTTATTATATTAGTTTGGCCTATCCATGAGCACTTGATATTCTTTCAATTGATTAGATCTGACTTTATTTGTGTGGAAAGTGTTTTGTAATTGTGTTCATATAGTTCCTGACTTTGTCTTAGGAGATAGACTCCCAAATATTTTATATTATCTACAATTATTTTAAATAGAATTTCTCTTTTTACTAATTAATTTGGGTCTATTTTTCACTGATTCTTTATTACATGTAATTTTTGTTGTATTATTATCTGAAAAAGATGCATTTACTATTTCTGCCTTTCTGCATTTGATTTTGAGATTTTTATGCCCTAATACATGGTTAATTTTTGTGTAGGTTTCATGTATTGCTGAGAAAAAAATATATTCCTTTCTATCTCCATTCAATTTTCTCCAAAGGTCTATCATATCTAACTTTTCTAAAATTCTTTTCAACTCTTTAATTTCTTTGTTATTTATTTTGTGGTTTGATTTATCTAGTTCTGATAGAGCAAGGCTAAGATCCCCCACTAGGATAGTTTTGCTATCTATTTCTTCTTGCAGCTCTCTTAACTTTTCCTCTAAGAATTTAGATGCTATACTGCTTGGTGCATATATGTTTAGTATTGATATTACTTCATCATCTATAGTACCTTTTAGCAAAATTTAGTTTCCCTCTTTATCTCTTTTAATTAGATCTATTTTTACTTTTGCTTGATCTGAGATCAAGATTGCTACCTGTGCTTTTTTTACTTCAGTCAAAGCATAATAGATTCTGTTCCAATCTTTTACCTTTACTCTGTATGTATTACTTTATTTTTTTGCTTTTTTGCTGAGGCAATTGGGGTTAAGTGACTTGCCCAAGATCTCACAACTAGGAAGTGTTAAGTGTCTGAGGCCAGATTTGAACTCAGGTCTTCCTGACTTCAAGGATGGTGCTCTATTCACTGCGCCACCTAGGTGCCCCTGGATGTATTATTTTAAATGTGTTTCTTGTAAACAATATATTGTAGGATTATAGCTTTTGATCCAGTCTGCTATCCACGTCCATTTTATGCGAAAATTCATCCCATTCACATTCACAGGTAAAATGACTAACTTTATTTCCCGCCATCTTATTTCCCCCTAGTTAAACCTTTCTTTTTCTTTTTCCTTTGCTTCTAACCACCCCTTTCCGATCCTTTAAAGTGGAAGCTGTAAAGTCCAAGGTAATCCTGATTGTAGCTCCTTGATATTTGGATTGTTTCTTTCTGGTTGCTTGCGGAATGTGATAATTCTGAAATTTAGCTATGGTATTCTTAGGAATTTTTTTTCTGGGGTCTCTTTCATGAGGTAATTGGTGAATTCTTTCAATAGCTATTTTTCTCTCTGGTTCTAGGACATTAGGGAAGTTTTCCTTGAAGATTTCTTGAAAGATGTTGGCTAGACTCTTTTTTTTTTTTTTTTTTTTTCATGGTTTTCAGGTAGTCCAATAATTCTTAGATTGTATCTTCTGGATCTTTTTTCAGGATCAGTTGTTTTCACAGTAAGATATTTCTTATATTTTTTCTTTTTTTTTTTTTTTTTTTGGTTTTGTTCGACTGATTCTTGATCTCTCATTGAGTCATTCACTTCCATTTGTTCAATTCTAATTTTTAGTGAATTATTTTCATCAGTTAGCTTTTTTTAAAAATATCTTTTTACATTTGACCAATTGAAGTTTTAAATGAGTTGTGCTATTCATTGAATTTTTTTCTCATTTCAGAAATTCTGTTTTTTCAAGGAGTTATATTTTTTCCCATTTTGCTAAGTCTATTTTTAAAAGTTTTCTTCGGATAATTTCTGTGTTTTCTTTTTAAGCTCTCCTGTAAAGTTCTCGTTTCCTTTTCCCACTTTTCTTCTAACTCTCTTTTTAAGACCCTTTTTGAATTCTTCTAAGAGAGCCTTGTGATATGGAGACCAAATGATAATACCCTTTGAGACTTCATCTGGAGATGTTTTGCCTATAGCATTCTCAGAGTTTGAAGTCTGTTCTCTGTCTCCATAAAATTTATTTATGATCAGAGCTCTTTTTGCTTTTTTACTCATTTTTAAATGTTGAGGTCTGCTCTTAGGGCAAAGGGGAGATTGTCCCAAGCTTCCTCTACAGGTGACAGTAACTTCTTGCTACAATGGAATCAGTGCTGCTGGTTTCCTTCCTGTGCCAAGTGCCGTGTTATTCAAGGGCTTGTTATTTTCCTTCTGTAATTGTTTGGAGGTTTCACAGCTAGTTTGCTGATCCACTGGCTTCTGAATAAGGAAAGAATAGCCATAGCCAATGCTGTTGTATTTTGGCCTCCCATTAGATTTCCCCCAAGCAGGAAATTTGTTACATTCCAAACATTTGTGGGTTTTGCCACTCCAAAATTAGTTCAGAAGCTTGATCTGGTATTGATCTGAGGGAAGCCAGGAAGAGCTCAAAGACCTGTCTACTCCTTGCCATCTTGGTCCTGACTCCAATTTTGTTAATAATATTGTGCTAGAATCTTTACTGATTCCTTAGGAATTAATTGCTTGGTATAATATCACATATCAGTGATTAAGGATATTTTTACTTCCTCTTTACTTATGCTTATGTCTTTAATTTGTTAATTCTTGTATGATTGTTACTTCTAGCATTTCCAAACTTACATCAAATAACAGTGCAAAGGGTGAGCATTTTTGCTTTATTTCTGAATTTGTTTGGAAAGGTTCTAGTATATTCCCATTGCATATGATGTTTCTACCTCTTAGATCCTTTTTAGATACAGAGAGATATTTTCATGATATTAAAAGGGCTGCTCTATGCCTATATTTTATAGGATATTTAGCATAAATTAGTCTTGTATTTTGTCAAAATCTTCATATTTATTGAGGCAATCATATAGTTGTAGATGTTTCTATTTTTAATGTAATTGAATATATTCATTGTTTTTCAAATGCTGAACCGTCCTTGAACCCCTAATATAAGTCTGTGATGATGAATTATTCCTTTGAAAAAACATCATAGTATATTTGATAGAGTTTTGTTTAAAATATTTGAATTGCTGTATTCATTTATGACCTTTTCCCCCTGCTTACTTTAATTCCCCCTTTTACTTTCTCATCCATTTTCCTGTAAAATCTTATTCCAAGAGAAAACAGGAGTTATATTCCCTTCAGTGTTAAAAACATTTGACTTGATTGTTACACTGCAAATTACTTTCTTTTATTTTCCTCTTTTCTTTTATGAGCTCTCTTCTGGCTGATAAACGAGCCCATTCTATACCTTATTTCTTCTTACTTAGCCTTAATAACCAAATGGGTGTTGCCTCACACAACCTAACACCTGGGAAAGACCTCAGCTTAAAAAGGTCAAGGTCTCCCATTGAATTCATAGTTATGTCCAGTTATCCTGATCTATATCTTGAGAAGGTTGCAGGAGAGGCTGGTAACTTTGCATAGTCTACCCTCCTTAAATCCAATTCTCTTGGATGTCATGACATTATCTTCTTAAGAATGAAGAACAAAGTATAAAAACAATAATCAAATTAAACTCAAGGTCTTCGAGTTTTCTTCCTTCTGAAATATTTTTTAATTTCAGTTTCCCCCTCTTACTTTACTGTATTGCTCAAAGTCTGACTTGTTTATCTTTGATTATTGTTTCCCTATGGCTAGATCTCAAAACCCTCTTAGCCTCCTCCCATGCTATGTGATACACACTTCTACAATATAAAATCTCTTACCCAAATGAATTTTGTTGGGTAAGTACTGGCTCCAGGTGGATGATAGACTCTTTCTCCTAGGCTTAATAGTGCCACATTTTTGTGTCTTCTTCAAGTTTCAGGGTTATACTAATAAATGTTTAATGAACAACTATAAGGGGAAAAAATACAACACACTTTTAAGTTTAATATGTGTTAATACTTTCTTCTTCACTTACATCTAGAAATCAACAAAACAATAAATCATGCACTTATATTAAAGATTTTCTGATTTCCAAAGTGTAAATGCTCTCATTAACAATTTAACTATAGCTCCTCTTTAACCAGTTTGACCTGGCTCTAGCACATTCCTGTCAAGTTTCTTTTGTTTCTTGATTCTTTAACTGAGCTCTGTTTCAGTATAAAGCACTGTCCCAGTCAGAACATGGACTAGATTTTGCTTGGCTTTAGAAAGTGGGATTCATTGAGTTAGGTTTGTTGTAAGTCTACAATTAAGTTCATATAACTCTGCTCATTTGATGGATATTTGAAGAAGGGGAACTGACCGAATAATTAGGGGTTAGGAAATAATTAGACTACTCTACTTTGTGTCCTCAACAAGAGATGTCAAATACATGACCTGTGAGTCACATATGGTCCAAATATTTCTGAGTGTGACCAGAACCAGATTAAAATGTAATTGGGGATATTTAACAAATCAAATAGAAATACACAAAAACATAATATTAACAAGTTGTTTTCTAAGTCAATATATGTCCCATGGGGACACAGTTTAATGATCATCATTTCTCTCTACATTTTATACTACTCTCCTAGTAATATACTGGGCTACAGCATATACAGTACAGACTACAGTCCCACCTCAAATTGCTTTACATTTTGTATAGTATTCCTATTTTGGAGAAGTTTGCTAAGTCTTGATAACTGGAGAAAATGCCTACTTTTCTATCTTCTTGGTCATTTGACCTAAATATCCAAATTGACAATTTTAAAACATGAACCTTGCTATGTCACTCTTCAAAAAATAAAAACCTAAAAAGCTCCCTATTTATTTTAGGCTCAATTACAAAATCCTCAGCTTCATATTTAAAAACAATATTGCTTTTTCTACCTTTTCAAGTTTATACTACTTTCACATCATTTCCCTTCCCTTCAAACTGCCTTACCTGTTATTTTTTATACATCAGATTCTATCTCCTTCCTTAATGCCTTTTTCATAATTCTTGTGGTTATTCACTTCCTCCTCAAAATATTTTCACACAATCATAAAGTCTCAAACTTGGACAGGACCTCATTGCCTTTATATAATTCTCCAGTATTTGAAATTCATCCCCTACCACTTCTACTTCTTAGGGTCCTTACTTTCCTTCAAAGTACAGTCTCAGATCCCACTTTTACATAAGATCTTTCCTGATGTCCAGCCTTCTCTTGATCCTGAGCTCAGCATAAGGGAAAAACCTCTTATCAATTACAGCTATCTCAGCATGACATTTACTGCTTTGGGGAAAAATTGGATGTTCCTTACTGAGTCTGGAGAATTAAATGCTGGGTGTATTATATAGAAAATTTCAGTTCAACCATGGTATTAAACTAGATAGCTTTCCTGGGATGCTTGGAGTTCAGACTCTTAGAGTTCTCTCTGTCTCTCTGTCTCTCCTTTTCTGTTTCTGTGTCTTCCTCTTTTCATCTTTTTCTTTTCTTTCTTCCCTCCTTTCTCTATCTTTCCTTTTCTTCATGTTTTGGTTAAACGGCTTATTTGTTTATTTACCCTTTTTTTAATTTAATATTTTTATTTCCCTTCAGTTATATGTAAAACAATTTCTTTAAATTTCTTTTAAAAACTTTGAATTCCTCAAGCCACTCTCCAATTGATAAATGGTAAAAGGATATGAACAGAAAATTTTCAGATGATGAAATTAAAACTATTTCTAGTCATATGAACAGGTGCTCCAAATCACTATTGATCACAGAAATGCAAATTAAGATAACACTGAGGTACCACTACATACCTGTCAGATTGGCTAAGATGACAGGAAAAGATAATGATAAATATTGGAGGGGATGTGGCAAAACTGGGACACTGATACATTGTTGGTGGAACTGTGAACGGATCCAACCATTCTGGAGAGCAATTTGGAACTATGCTCAAAAAGTTATCAAATTGTGCATACCCTTTGACCCAGCAGTGTTTCTACTGGGCCTATATCCCAAAGAGATTTTAAAGGAGGGAAAAGGACCCACATGTGCAAAAATGTTTGTGACAGCCCTTTTTGTAGTGGCTAGAAACTGGAAACTGAATGGATGCCCTTCAATTGGAGAATGGCTGAATAAATTATGGTATATGAATATTATGGAATATTATTGCTCTGTAAGAAACGACCAGCAGGACGATTTCAGAAAGGCTTGGAGAGACTTGCATGAACTGATGCTGAGTGAAATGAGCAGAACTAGGAGCACAGTACACGGCAACAATAAGACTGTATAATAATCTATTCTGACAGACGTAGCTCTCTTCAACAATGAAATGTTTCAAACCAGTTCCAGCTGTTTAGTGATGAAGAAAGCCATATACACCCAGGGAGAGGGCTGTGGGATCTGAGTGTAGACCACAACACAGCATTTTCACACTCTCTATTGATGTTTTCTTGCCTTATGTTTTCCTTCTCAGGTTTTTTTCCTTTCTTGTACAGCAAGATAACTGTATATATATATGTATATATATACACATATTCGATATGTCAAATATTTTAATATCTGTCAAATAATTTATTAAAAAAAGAGCAAATAATTTAACATAATTAACATGTATTAGACTTCCTGCCATCTAGGGGAGGGGGTAGGGGGTAGGAGGGAAAAATTTGTAACAGAAAGCTTTGTAAGGGTCAGTGTTAAAAATTACTACGCATATGTTTTGCAAATAAAAAGCTTTAACAAAAAAAAGAAAGAAAAAACTTTGAATTCCACATTTTCTCCCTTCCTCCCCACCTCCACCCCCATTAAGAAGGCACTTATGAAGTTAAGCAAAATATTTCCATAAATGTCATGTTGAGAAAGAAAACATAGATCTCTCCCCTGCCCCCCCCCCAAAAAAAAACCCTCAAGAAAAAAATAAGGTTGAAAAAAAGAGTATTCATATGTGATCAGTTCTCTCTCTGGGTATGGATAACATTTTTCATCATAAGTTTTTCAGAGAAGTTACAAATCTTCTATTTCTGGGAATAGCAAAGTCATTCACAACTGATCATCCCAGAATATTGCAATTATTTTATACACAATATGTTTTATTTTGCTTGAATTCATGGAAGGCTTTCCAAGTTTTTCTGAGAGCATTCTGTTCATCATTCCCCACAGAACAATAATATTCCATCATAAGCATATACCATAATTTATCCAGCCAATCTCGAATTGATGGGCATTCCTTCAATTTCTGGTTTTTTTTTTTGCTCCAAGAAGAGAGTTGCTATAAATATTTTTGTACATATAGGTATTTTTAGGAGGCTTTTTAGGAGGTATCACAGTGAACTTCTCTTCCTAGTGGGTGACATTAAAATGACCAAATAAGTAAAATGATGCAGCTGAACAGTTGATTCCCTACCCCCACCTCTTCCTCACCAATAATTGCTGAGGCAATTGGGTTAAGTGATTTGCCCAGGGTGACACAGATAGGAAGTGTTAAAATGTCTGAGATCAGATTTGAACTCAGGTCCTCCTGACTTCAGGACTGGTGCTCTAACCACTGCACCACCTAGATACCCCTTACCAATAATTTTTAAAGGGATAATGAAACATACTAAGCTAATCAGCTGCATATAGGTACTTTAATCTGTCCTATATTGATGGCGTAATAAAATAATCTGTGTAATACTGAAGTCTTCCTTAAATAAGACATTTTTAGTGAATAGGTTTTTAACCTGAGGTCTATGAAATGTAAAAAATAAGTTGTCAGCTTTACTTAAATATAATTGATTTCCTTTGTCATGCTAAGTATTTTATTTTATTTATATAAAATATTGTTTTGAGAAAGGGCCTATAGGATATACCACGCTGTCAATGGAGAGTTGACAAAAAATTAGGTTAAGAACCCTGCTCTAATGCAAGTTTCTTATGGGTTGTGACACCATGTCGGATCTTATAACTCAATATGGGAGTCCAAAATTATGATTTATTATTAGGTAAAAGTTTGATTTATGTACCTATTTAATATACCTATATACTCGAGGTCATGCAAAGATTTCTTGGGCAAAAAAGAAGGGTCATGAGTGAAAAAGTTTAGGAAACCCTTCTCTAGTGGGATATATACTGGGTGGGATTTCATGTTCTGATTGCTACCAGCCCTTTCAGGCTGTTATCAAAATGATACTCAGACTTTGATCTGTGTCCACTTTGTTTTGTGGATAGTGGAGGAACTACTTACTTCCACAATGATGTGTGGAATGTGGAGACACATTCAATAAAATTGACGTGTGTGTATATATCTATGTATATATATATATGTATATACATACATATATATTATATATGTGCACATATATAATATATATGTAAAACATTGAAATTTTGCAAATTCTTCATATAACTTATCTCATTTAAGCTTCTCAACAACCCATTTTACAGAGGAAGAAATGGAAGCTCAGAGAATTTATTAGACTTTACCTGAGATTACACAGCTCATTAATATTCCAGGTAGGATTTTAAGCCAGATTCTCCTGACAGTAAGTCTAGCATCCTGCCAACCTTGACACACTGTCTTTCAATAATGACTGTATGAGCTTTTTGTGAGCAAGATCATGTATAAATCTAGGGTATTGGTACACGTTTAGTTATTCAACTTTCACTTGAAATTAGTTTTCAGTTTATTGAGAACATCATTGCTCTCTTAGCACAGTTGAATTGCTTTTAATTTCTAGACCTCACATTATCAGCAGTTCCATTCTTCATTCTGCTGGATTGTGGAATAACTTATCATGCTTTTTCCATATTTTTTAATTATACCACTCAATCATCAGTTAGCTGGCTCACACAATTGTCGACAAGAATTTCCAATCTATTTTATTCTTTATAATCAAATAATTCTGGTTCAGTAATTTTATTGCTCTTAGTTTATGATCAGTCTTAGATAAGTCATTCCTAAAGAATATAAAGATACAAGTAAAGACTTGTAAAGATACAAAAAAAAATCAGGGAGGACAGAAAAGAAGAAAAAAGAATTGTTCATTTGGCTTTACCATTGACCAAACTGCTTGACAGTTTGCTTTTGCAGAAAATTTGTCTTCCTAAGATGAAGGCACATTAAGGAAATGAGACATTTAAAAGTTTTCAGTTCAGAAGTACTAAGAACTTTTTCCAAGGTCATTTTTATAAGCCAAAGAGGTATCCAAGTACAAATTACCTAGGAGATAAACTGGCTCATGAAATTTTAAAGTGAAGATATTAAATCAATTTTGAATCAAGCAAAGTCAGAAACTTACATAGTACAGCTAACTTCCAATTGTTGCCAAATGACTGGTAGAAAATTAATGTAGGCATATTCCATATGATATCCTTAATGAGTTCCAGAAAAAATTATGGTGATAGTACAATAATATTACTAAGGATAGTTAGTTCTATAAGAGGGATGTCTGGATGAATTGAAGAATAATTTTTGATGTTGAGGTGTGGCTTAGTTGTGACATATTAATGACAAAATGGCATTATGTTGAATAAATTTATTAGGGATATGAATGAATTTATAGTCAATTTGATGTAGTGGATAGAGAATTGGGTTTGGAGTCCGAAAGACTGGGGTTCATTTCCTGTCTGACAATTGCTATCTGTGTAACCCTGGGCAAGTCACTTCAGCTTTATATACCTCACTAAATCATATACATTTTCTATCTGTGAGCTCTCTAAGATGAGCTCTTAGTCCCTTTATATATTTGCATATGACTGAACTTAAGGAGCACCAAATAAAGCTCACCTTGAGCAGTATCCAGATCTGCTGTTTTCTCTTTGTTGGATAAGGGATACTTTACAGTCCCATATTAAAAAACAATAATTAATAAAGCAAAATATTAAAAAATAAGTAGCTCTTTACATAGCAATAAGAAATGATTTCTCTTCCACTTTAGTCCATATTCTATTCACTGGTGAACTATCTTCTTGTGTCAGTTCTTTCTGTGATATTGATTAGGGGAATAAAACTATATGTCTTTTCTCCCTTCCCTGACAAATGCCACCATAGATGGAAACTATCATGGCAGGGGAATGTTTCATTATCACTACATCCTGAATTCTATTTTCTTTCCTGAACTTTCTCCAGTTTGTTCCTCAGTTGCTTAAAAAGACTTGATCCATCTGGCATCCCTGATCTTTGACCCCTGTTATTTTTCCCTAGACAAATGTGATTTTGGTTAACCATTTAGTTAAAAGTTTTCATCCAAGAGCTTTCATAATAGTTTAGTGATGATTACTGTAAAGTGGTGTTAAGAACTATACATAGACACTTCATTAAGTATTTTTCAAAATGAGATATACTTAGAAAAATATTCATAATCATAGAAGTTCCTTGAAATAATATCCAATATTTTATGTTTAAAAACATAGAGAATGTTCTCCTCACAATTCTTTGAAGTAGAGAGTGAAAGTGTTATTAAAGAGATATCAGAACAAAGAAGAATGTAAATCCAGTATATGAATGACTACTTCCAAGGTATGTTATAATGAGGATTTTTGGGGGGTCTAGATTGTGCTAGACTGCTGGAAATCTCCCCAGCTCTCAAATTCTATGTTTCTGTAACAGAATGTGGGCTTCTTGAGAGCAGGGATTGTTTTTGTCTTTCTATTATGTCTTGCATGAAACACAGTGCCTGGCCTATAATACCTTAAAGTATACCTGTGGAATATGTATATTACCTTTAATGTTAATTATAATTGAGAGGAAAGATAATGGAAACAGATACTCACCTATGCTTCCTAATATGAAATGCATTTTACTTTCAATGTGGTAAGTTAGTTATTGAGAGGAAAGACAGGTTTATTAGTAGAAACAGGGACTCACCTATGCTTCCTAATATACAAGAGGGATTAAACTTAGGCCACCAGGGAAGAGTTGAGACAAAACAAGTAAAGAACATAGGAGGCACATTTTGGCTCAACATAAGAGAAAACTTCCTATTAATTAGAGCTGCTCTACACTGAACTCAGCTGCCTCAGGAAAAATTCCCAGTCTTATGCAATCCACCACTGAAATAAATTATGACTATTTATCAGGTACATTGTGAAGTGTGTCTGGACTATATACCTTTGATGTCCTTTCCAACACTAAAATCTTATGATATCATAGTGAACAACTCATTATACTTACACAATCAAAATGGCATATCAGAAAGTCCAGTAGTCAGAACAACAATTGACTTATAAACTTAAAACATTTCAAGTCTATTTCATACTCATCACCTGGCCTCCAGGAACAGACCCAAAATAAAGGGCCAAGCCCAAATAAATCTATCTGGTTTTGCAAGCAAAGTGATTATTATAAAGTCACCAGACTCAATACTAATAAAATCCTGTAACTTCCCCTGAAACTGTTGGATATTCAGTCTTAGCTATGGAAGATTCTGATCTGCTTGGAATGTTTTGGGGATAGTTTTTTGCTCAGCAAGATGAAAAACCTAAAACCTTGTACTACCCTACTAGAAGACAGATGTCAAAATGATTATAACCCAAGTGAACCAGGAAGCCAGTCCCGTTAGGGCCTTAGTGGGGAGATGTGAACTATTCAGCCCAGATTAAAAAAACTGACAAAAAATGTCTGAATTACTGTAATGACCTTTGGGGAAAAAAATTGTGGTGAATAGAAGAGGTGCCACAAGTCTAGATGAATGCACCATTTTTCAAAAGAAACAACTGTGAAGTTTTAAAAATAAATCACTGAGCTTGACTCCAACTTTTGGAGTTTTACAAAGAGATATTTCAGACAAAATATTCATTGATCCTTAAAAGTTATTGTAACTTTATCAAGAGATCCTGGCCATACCAAAACAAACTTTTTCTTTCTTTCTTTCTTTCTTTCTTTCTTTCTTTCTTTCTTTCTTTCTTTCTTTCTTTCTTTCTTTCTTTCTTTCTTTCTTTCTTTCCTTGTTTCTTTGTTTCTTTCTTTCCTTGTTTCTTTGTTTCTTTGTTTCTTTCTTTCCTTGTTTCTTTGTTTCTTTCCTTTTTTCTTTGTTTCTTTCTTTCTTTCTTTCTTTCTTCTTTTCTTTCTTTCTTTCTTTCCTTGTTTCTTTTTTTCTTTCTTTCCTTCCTTCCTTCCTTCCTTCCTTCCTTCCTTCCTTCCTTCCTTCCTTCCTTCCTTCCTCCCTCCCTCCCTCCCTCCCTCCCTTCCTTCCTTCCTTCCTTCCTTCCTTCCTTCCTTCCTTCCTTTCTTCCTTCCTTCCTTCCTTCTTTCCTTCCTTCCTTCTTTCCTTCCTTTCTCTGTCCCTTCCTTTCTCCCTCTGTCCCTCCCTTTCTTCCTTCCTCTTTTCCTTCCTCATTCTCTCCTTTCCTTTCTTCCCCTCTCCTTTCCTCCTTTCCTCCCTCCTTCTTTCCTTCCTTTTCTCCCTTTCTCTCTCTCCTTCCCTCCCCCTTCCCTCCCTTTCTCTGTCTCTCTTTCTCTCTCTCTCTCCCCCTCCCATTCTTCCTCTTTCTCTCCCTCCCTTCCTCCTTTCCTCTTTCTGTCCCTCCCTCCCTCTCTTCCTTAGTATGCCTGAATTCCAGCAAAGCATTTAACCAAAACTCACATTATATCTTAGATTCAGAGCATACTTCAATTAAGCTGTCTGAAAATGATGCTAACAATTGTACACAATGGAAATGAATTGATGGATCAATTTCGTTATGGAGAGAAGTCTCTAGTGTAGTATCCCAGGGATTTTTCCTTGATTCAACATATTTTTAATAAATTAATTGAAGATATAGATGATTCCCTTCTCAACTTTGCTAATGACAGAAAGTTAGAAGGGAGAATTAAGACATCAGATAATGTATTCAATAATCAAAAATACCTTGATAGTTTAAAATGATCAAACAAATTTAATACAATAGAATTTGATCAGCATAAATCCTATGTTTTGTATAAAAATAAAATAAGTACAATAAATTCTGGTTGAAGGAGGTGTGGCTAAGCAACAATTTATGTAAATCATTCCTGAACTGAAAGTTTAATATATATCAACTGTGATGTACAGTTAAAAAGCTAATATCTTAGGCTGATTTAAGGGAGGCATAGTGTTTAGATATCCTGACCTAGTGAAAGACCACATTATATTTCCTATATTACTTTCTCTTTCCTGTATTTTAAATTATTGACAAACTGGAGTGAAGAAGAAGGAGATGTTGGATACGGAGCAGCCTGAACATGATGTTATCAAATTGAAGTCACTGAGGATGTGTGCCCTGAAGATGAGAAAATTTAGACAAAACATGAGAACTATGTTAAAATATTTAAGAACTGTCATTAGGAAGAGAAATTAGACTTTATTTTGGTCCAAAGAGCAGAATTTGGAGTAATGAGTGAAAGTTAAAAAGGTAGATTTCAAATTAGGTAATAAGTTCAACAGAAATTAACTCTATTTAAAAATGGAACAAGTTGCCTCTAGATCTTGTCAGACAAAATAACAGGTGACAAAGTAACAATACTGTTGGAAAGATTACTGAACCAGAAAAGGCTGAATTGTATGATCTCAGTGTTCTCTTCAGATTGTCTGAATATCCCTGGCTGTCATGAAGACAGATATCAATTTAGAATTGGCAGTTTCTTCTCTTGATGATCTATTGGACCAACTAGCTTCAATATCAGTCTCCACCAAATTGAACCTCTGTGGATTGCACTATTTTGAAAACATAAAGGCAAACATGAGAAAGAGCTAAATCCCACAGAACCTGTATCATGACTTGTGCAATGTTTTCACAATCTTGCTTAGGTTCCTAAACTCCATTTAAAAATAATAGCTTTTTATTTTCAAAATATATACAAAGATACTTTTTATAACCCCCTTTTGCAAAACCTTGTGCTCCAAATTTTTCTCTCTCCTTTCCCTCCATTCCCCTCCCCTAGACAGCAAGCAATCCAATATAGGTTAAACAGGTGCAATTCTTTTAAGCATATTTGGGAGTATTATAATTCTATTAGTGTGCTTCAGGCTTTCTGTAACTACCTAAGATCACATTAGTTTGGCCACATAAAATATAGGACTCATTGGAAAAGATCTTAATTTGGGAAAGATTGAAGGCATAAGGAAAAAAGGGATGGCAGAGGATGAGATCAATATTTGTGACAGAAGCAATGAACATGAGCTTGTATAGACCCTGGGAGATAGTGGAGAAGTATGACCCAATGGGGTCTTGAAGAATTGGATATGACTGAAAGACTGAACAATAACAAAAATGCTTGTATGTATGTTTATACTTTATTTAAAGTTAGTGTTCTATCACATCTCTCATTGCTATTGTAAATCCTAAGCATTCTCTTAGACATTGTAGAAGAGGATATATCTAATGACCTCAAACACCAGTATAGCTTCACTACTATCTTGGTTTTCCTAAACCCTCAGCATTCATTAATAAAGATAGATATGGTTGTAGTTGAGATGTCCTCTGCAGTCTGTACTTTCTCCTCCTCCCACCTGTTTCCATCCCATGTCACGATCCTGCAATTAATTATCCTATGAGTTGTCCCTTGGCTGAAAGAAAATGTACCACCTGAGAAGATATATTTATTATACAGACCGTGTTTGAGGTGTGTAGAAACTATATTGAGATGGGCAGCTAGCTCAGTACTATCCATAATGACCATACATATTTGGACTGAGCCAACAATCAGGCAACATCAGATCCATCAGGTGTTTTTTTAAAATGATGTATTAATTTTATTTTCAATGTTTTTTAGACCACAATCATTAAGCAAATGCATTCTAGTAGAAATTGGAACTTGGACATTAAGTAGTATATAAACTACCACATCAGGATTCCCTGTAGTATATACCATAAATTTCCAATGACTCCTCCTTCACTAGACGCAGGCAGATACAGGATGCCCATATGGAGGAGCAGTTCTTTCCACTTCAGACTGGCATGACTCCAGCACTTGCAGGAGAACCAATCTCCAAAGGAGTCTCACTCCTCATTTCAAACTGTACATTTCCATTCTAGAGAAGCCTAATGGGTGTCCCTGTTTTGTAATTGAGAAAGCTCCAAAGTGGACACCTGCAAAATCTTGTGTGCTGTTGGCTGGGGGTTTGAGTGGTCATGTATGTCACATGATGTCCGGCGGCATGAGTTGTCTAACAAAGACTGTTCTTGAGCCAAGAACACTGTGAGGACTAGAAGGTTTGCTACAATCCTTGGCAACTTCTTACCCTGCCAGGTGGCTGTGATGCTGTACTTGGTCATGAGCTTGCTCCCATTCAGGACAATTATGCCATTTCAATTATGTCAGATGCCTTATCAAGATGGTCTATTTCCTCCTTGTGCTAGAGGTTCCACCATTGCCAAATTTACCTGCTCATTCCTGAAAGAAGATTCTTGGCTCCGTAAACTCCCTTCCCATATTTCCTTTGAATGGGGTCTTCATTTAATGTCTTCCTTTTGGATTTTGCTGTTCAAGGGTCTTCAGGTGAAACTTCACCTTTCCAAGGAATGCTGCTCCCAGCCTGATGGATGGATTGAGTGTGTGAACTAGATTATCATCAGGACTTCAGGTCTTACATCTCCTATTACCAAGATGGTTGAGTAAGCAGAATTTTGTTAGAACAATTCAATTTACTTTCACAATCTTTGATTTTAATCTCTGTTCCTCTGCTTTCACCCTACAAACCATTATTTCTATTATCAATGCCTCTTTAGGAATGTTAGACATTGCCCAGGCTCAGTGGCCATATGGTCTATGGACAGTTATAGCTTCATTTAAATGGAAGAAAAGTTAGCTCTCCTTTTTGGCTTAAATAAATCATACTTTTTAGGTTAATGTCCATATTATATATATATATATACATATATATAAGCATATTATGTTTATGTAATATATAGAGCCCCTATAATTAGCACAAAAATTTGTAGTGCTTTTGGGGAGATATTATTGTAATTTGTTAATTGGCATGAAATTAATGATAAAAGTAAAATAGTTCCATTTAAACTAATGTGCATTTAATGCACTATTTAAAACCTCATTTTCTGAACACATCTGTAGTACTTAGTACAAGGTTGGCTGAAGGAGCTGAGGAGTTCTGAGGTTGCAACAAGATTAAACCAATTAACTGTCCACACTCTAAGTTCAGTATTAATAGGGGGAACCCCCAGGAGTAGGGAGCCCTAAGGTTGCCCAAGTTTGAACTGACTCAAGTTGGAAATGAAATGTGTGTGTGTATGTATGTGTGTGTGTGTATGTGTGTGAAAGAGAGAGAGAAAAAAAGAGAGAGAGAGAGAGAGAGAGAGAGAAAGAATTTACTGAGTATATTCTTCTAAGCTTCTAACAACAATTCTTTTGTGTAATTCTACAGTATTTTTTGGATGATTACCAACCACTGTTTTTTTGATAGGGCAACTGTTCATTTCTGGATTACCCCAAAGTCTTATTGAAACAAGCTAATTCTTTTATGCCTTCTTATTGTTTTTCTTGTACTTACTATAGTATCTGTTTCAAAATTCATCTCTTTTCAGCTTTCAATAGCACCCATACCTTTCCTTTTGTCCTGGACTCCCTTTTACATTTTTCACCTTCATATCACAGCCCCTTTATTCTCCCATGATCTCTTTTTCTTCAATATAAAGATATGGTCCTTCTACTCTTTGACGGCCCAACCCTCAGATGTATCTTTGTACCAATTCCCTCTCTTTTTCACTAGAAGATTGCTCCCACTGTCATCCCCTTTCCCTGTTAAATCTTTCCCTTTTTACTAGTTTCTTCCTTACTACTGAGATATGCACGTAATTCATCTCCATCCTTTAAAAATCTTCACTAAATCCTATCATCTCCAATAGCGATTATCTTAGATCAAATTCCTTGGAAAAAAGCTCCCTAATCTTGTCCTCAACCTTTTCTTCTGAGTCTCTCTAAACCATTGACAATTTGTCTTCTGATTTCATCATTCTGTCTCCAAAAATAACAATGACATATTAAATGCTAAATCTATGGCATTTTCTAAGTCCCCTACCTTCTTGACCACTTTGAAACATTTAACATTGGTGATCATACTCTTCTCCTAAATTCTCTCCTTTTTCTGCATTTTTGTGGCTTTTCTTTCTCTCTCATTCATTTCTCTCTTGTTTGCTTTTCTTTTGTGGCATGTTTTCTTCTGTCTCCTTTGCTGGATCATTATTCATTTTATGGTCACTAACTATACATATATTCTAATATATCCTACTTTTTAAGACTCTGTCCTAGACTGCCTTCTTCTTTCTCTATAGTCTTTCTTTTTGGTGATATAATCTGATTTCACAAATTCAATTATCTTTTTTTTTTTTTTTTTGCAAATGATTCCTAGGTCCATAATCCCAGCTCTTATCTGTCTCTTCTGACCTTCAGTTCTACAGAACCAACTAGCTTCTCAAATTCAGTAAGTACACAGCTAGAAGTCATTTCTCCCCTCTCCTCCCCAAATCCATCCCTTTCTCTAACTTTCCTATTTTTATTGTGCACTATTATACTACTATTATACACCACACTCCATGTGGAAATATTATTTTTAATTTCTTACTTTCTATCAACCCACACACAAAAGCAGTTGCCAAATCCTGTATTTTTATCTATATAATATCTCTCACATCATTTTCCCCCCTACCTAAACAACCATCACTCTAGGTCAGATTCTCCTTACTTCTTACCTTATCTCCCTGACTCAAGCCTTTCCCCTCTTGACTCAGTGCCTGGCACGTAGTAAGCACTTAACAAATGTTCATTTCTTCTCCTTCTTCAATCCATTTATCACAAAATTGACAAATATAATTTTTCTTAAGTGAAGATCTATGTTACTTTCCTGCTCAATAAACTACAAATTTAGACTTCTCCATTTAAAGCACTTCATAATAGGGCATCAGCTTATTTGCTATCTTCATTAGCTATTATTTTCCTCCTTGAACTTTATAGTCCAGCCAATTTGACCTTATTGCTGTCTTTTACCTGCTAGTTTTCATTTCTCATTTCTTCTTTGCATCATTTCCCACATTTGTAATGAATTTCTTCTTCACCTCATACAATGTTTTACTTCCTTCAAGACTCAACTCAAGCAGTCTTCTACTTAAGGCTTCTCTGATTTCCCCATGTGCTAGTGCTCCCTCCTTTCTGATCTGCTATATATTTATTTTGAATTTATTCTGTATATACTTATATGCATATATATGCTGTTTCTCTGGGTAGAGTTTAAAGTCCATGAGAACAAGTATGTTTAATTTTTGTCTTTGTTTTTTCAGCACTAAGGATGGTGACGCACAGAGTAGAAGCTAAATAAATGCTGATTAATTGATTGGGATAAGGAAAGTCCTTAGAAAATTCTTCTCTCAAGGTTTAAATTAAGTCTTACTGTACTTGTTGAAATACAGTATAATAGAAAATCTAATGAATTTTTCTTAATTTATATTTTCTTGATATTTTCAATATCACTATATAAACATACATAAACATAACATTTAATTTTATAAAAAAAGCCTCAAATATCTCACTTGTACTCAACTAGTTTTCATTGAAGCCAATGACATCTATATTATGCAGCAGAATGCACTTACCCATCATAAGTGATTATCATATGTGAATAATTTTGGTTGATGATTTCATTTCTCTGGTTTCATTGGCTGTCTTTCATTACAATCATAGATTCATGTACTAGGGAAAAACCTGGATATGTATCCCATTTCTCATTTCATTCAGCCCTTTTACTAATTCTTATCAGTTTTATAAATTATAATATTTTGAAAGGATATTTATTTTGATGTATTTATTTATTTAAAACTTAAATAGTAAACGGAAAAACAAAAACAAAAGAATTATCATGTGCACAGAAGAATATAATGGAAGATTCAGAATATGTAACAATAAACTTCCATTTCAAGAAAGCACATATAATAACATTGTATTCAGAAATATTCACTTTTTCTTTGCTTCCTTGTAGATTTTCTTTTGTTCTCTGCTGTGTACTTTTTACTTTATTCTTTTTTCTCCCCTTTCCTCCCTGCCCCCACTTCACCCCCAAGCAGATTACAGTTAAGCACACACACATACACATACACACACATATATATACATACATATGCATACATATATTGATACCTATAACATACACATATAGACACAAATAATTCATATCCATTTATGTGAACTGTATATTTATTTTGAATTTATTCTGTGCATACTTAAATATGTATATGCTGTCTCTCTGGGTAGAGTTTAAAGCCTATGAGAACAAATATGTTTAATTTTTGTTTTTGTTTTTTCAGCACCAAGAATGGTGAATGTCACAGGGTAAATAAATAAGCTAAATAAATGTTGATTAATGCTACACTTATTTCTCCTGTTTCTCTGAAATTGGATAACACTATTCTTTGCAGGTCTAAGTCCTTCTGTATTTTTCTAAATCTACAAATTCATCATTTCCTATGCCACAGCAATATTTCAATCTTATACTATCTAGTTATTTTGAATAGTCTAAAATAATATTATTATAGTTGACACATAACATAGATTTCTTTTTTTTAACTGAATCTTTTTTTTTAACTTTGACTTTGTCTGAGATCAGTGATTACTATCCCTATTTTTTTCTAATAAATTCTACTCCTGATCATTATTATTGTGTTTGTGAATTTCTCTTGTTTCCTATCCCAGTTAACCTGTCTACTTTACTTCTATCCCTAGCAATAGGGAAGCGCCTTGCTATTACTTAAACTCTCTCTCTCCCACTCCCCTGCCACACAGAGATACCTCCCTTATCCTCTTTCCCCATGCTCTATTCCTCCTTCTCCATCCCATTCCCATTAATTTACACATCTTATCCCACTGTTAATCCATACTCTTCAATACCTTGCCTTATTCTATTTCCTCCCCCTCTTATTTCTATATAAATTTTGGAGAGTTTTATACATACATATACATATGTATAAAACTCTCCAAAATTTATCCATTTATCTATGTATATGTATATGTATTGTTCCTTCTTTAATCCATTCCTGATGTGATTAGGATTTCAGACCTACCAACCTTCCTCCCCCATCTAATTCCTCTGTATTAGTTCTTGCTCTTGCACCTCTTTCAAATAACATAGTTACTTGTTTTTACTTTTTCTAATATCACTTTTTAGAATCACATCACATGTATCTCTGCTCCAATCTTTTTTTTTAAATTACCTATTTACTAATGACAATCTTGCTTTGCATTTCCTAATGACAAATTTGCTTTGCATTTCCACAATGAAACATTAATAGTTTGTCCTTATGGAATTCCTTGAAATTAGTCTTTGATATTTACCTAATATTTTTCTTGGCCTTTATAAGTCAAATTTTCTATTAAGCTCAGGCTTTTGTTTATTTGTTCTTTTTTTGCAACAAAATTCTGAAAGTCTGGCAATTCATTGGATATCCTTTTATTAAAAAAAATTGGGAGAATGTCTATTTTTTCTAGCTACAATATTTTTGGCTACAACCCTAGTTTTTTTTGATCTGGGATATATAGTGTTCCAAAACTTATTGCCTTTTATTGTAGCCACTGACAGGTCTTGTGTGGTTCTAATTGTGATTCCAGAGTATTTGATGTTTTTTGTTGTTATAAAATTTTCTATTTGCTCTGAGAGTTTTGAAATTTAGCAATGATTTTCCCATAGATTTTCCTCATAGAATCTCTTTCAGGTGGTTATTGGTGAATTTTTTTTTTAATTTTTGCTTTCTCCTCTCCTCCTAAAATTTCAGAATAATTTTCTTTAATTATTTCTTCTTTGATTATATCGATTCTTTTTTTTATCTTAGCTTTCAGGGATTTTAATTATTCTTATGTTTTCTCTTTTTGATCTGTTCTCCAGATCTGTTGTTTTTCTTATGAGATATCTTTTATTATCTTCTTTTTTATTCCTAATATTTTGTTTTATTATTTCTTGGTCTCTTGTAAATTTGCTGGCTTCCCCTTGCCCAATTCTACTTTTTAAAAAGTCATTTTCTTCATTAAAATTTTGGACATCCCTTTTCTAGTTGGTTGACTTTCTTTTCATATAATCTCGTTTTCCTTGTTCTTTTTTTCTTTTTCCTCTTTTTAGTTTTTCCTCATTTTTTCTAATTTGATTTTGTCTTTTTTGAGTTCTTCTATAAATTTTTTTTGGGCAATTAAGCGTGTAATATTATTCTTTGAAGTGGGAGAGGCTTTTTTAAACTTTAGTATCTTCTTTTGAATATGACCCCTGGTTTTCCCTATTCCCATAATAACTTTCTATGGTTGATCCTTTTTTTTTCCCCTTTGCCTGTTCATTATTTTTATAAGAGCTTGTTAGTGTAATCAGCTCTAGTTCTGCAATGGTGGTAGTTGTAGTGTTAGGGAGATAGTACCGCTGGCTTTAGCTTCCCTTTAAGTTCTCTCCTCAGACTTAGAACTCAACACTAATACCATCTTTCAGTAAGTGCTACCCAGCTGGAAGCATTCATGTCCCACTGCTTCTGCACTCATCAAGAGTTTGCTGGTTATTTCTCACCTTGTGCCATGGTTGGGCAGTTTAGCTGGGTCTGGAGTGCTTTATCAGCAGAAGGTCCCTCAATTTTCTCTGACTCAAGCACCCTCTCTGCAAAAGATCAGGTATGTGAAAGCTCCTGTGACTGGGGCTGAGGCTCTCTCCCCATCCAGTTAACCCCAGGGTTTGCTACTTATTATTTCAGCAAAACTAGCCTGTAGGGAGGAATTTACATTTCACAGAGACCAAATCTTCATTTTGGTATCTTTCTCTAGATCTTCTCAGATTGTCCCTGAAGCACCATAGTTCTGCCCCAACTCCTTTTTGTTTTCAACAATTCTATGTTTGTCCTGAAGTACAGTGTCATCATTTTATGGGGGGAATCCGGAGAGCTTGAAATTTTCTGACCTACTCTGCCATCTTTCCAGAATCCTTCCTTTGAAAGGATATTTAGTATTTTCTGGCACAAAAAGATAGCCAACAAAAGAGGGATTAAGATACTCTCACAGTTGAAATTCAGAAAACAGACATCCATATAATTCCATTGAGGAAGAAAAGAGATACATAGGGATCTCATCAACCACCAGTAAAAACAGACAAGATTAGAAGATTACAGGGGGAAGGAAACATTAGATTGAGCATGTATTACAAACAAAACACTGTCAGGGGCTGATAATACAAAAAGAGAAACTATAAAATTCCAGACATGAGAGAGTTTAAAATCTCCAACGGAAAAAAAGAAAAATATACAACTATGTAAAATGTCAGGTAAAATATAATGAGGGAAACTGAAATCCTGACAAAGAAATCCAGAAAAAGTGCCTTAAGAAGATCCAGGGTGGAAGAGATTTTTCAACTGTAGTGGCCAGGAAAAGCACAATGGGGTGAATTGCAACTGTGCTGGATATTGAAAAATGAGAATGAACTCAACGGGGAGCACTATATAGGAATGGGATGTGGTATTATACATGCATGTGGAGGTTGCAGAAAGTAGTAAGAGACTGAGAAATACTTAACAATGCCCAATTTAACTAAAATGTAGAATACTAAAAAGAGAAATAGTACAAACTAAG
Source organism: Myrmecobius fasciatus (assembly GCA_023553655.1). Taxonomy (NCBI): domain Eukaryota; kingdom Metazoa; phylum Chordata; class Mammalia; order Dasyuromorphia; family Myrmecobiidae; genus Myrmecobius; species Myrmecobius fasciatus. Next base: position 92,281 of record JAJPUD010005555.1, read on the forward strand.
CTCATAAAAATAGCATGGATACAGGTTAGGGAGGGACTTAAATGCCATGTTTGCAGTTAGCTTTATAGGCAATAGGGAGCTACTAAACCATTTTTGAGCAATGGATTGACATAATCAGACTGGTGCATTAAGAAGATTAATATGACAATTGTGAGACTTTCTATTGTCCATAAGTCAATGAACCAATAGGTCAAGTTGGCACCATTTTCTAATCTAGTGATAATAGATTTAGCATCCATCAAACAACTATATTTGTGGAAAGCTTAGTATACTGCTTAGCAAACAGGGTGCTCAATACATACTCCTTTCCTTCCCTCTCTACCTCCTTTTTTCCTCATTTGATAAACTGATGACTTTTGAGACTTTCCCTTTTCCCTTTTCCCTTTTCTGTGCTGTCTCCCTCAATTAGAAGATGAGCTCCTGGAAATAAGGGATTTTTTTTTTTTAAACTTTATATCTTCAGTGCCCGGCAGAGTGTTAAGCATACAACAAACTCTTAATAAGTCTTCCTTCCTCTTCTCCCTCTCTTCCTCTGTTTCTCTCTCCCTCTTTCCCTTTCTTCCTTTATGCATTCTTTCATTACTTCCTTCCTCCTTCCTTCCCTCCCTCCCTCCCTTCCCTCTCCCACCATCCCTCCCTTCTCTCTTCATCCCTCCCTTCCCTCTTCTTTCCTCTCTCCCTCCCTCTCTTCTTTCCTTCCATCCTCTCTTCTTCCCTTCCTCCCTCTCTCCTTTCCTTTCCTTTCCTTCCTTCCTTCCTTCCTTCCTTC
>JAJPUD010005555.1:93149-147069 GCA_023553655.1 Myrmecobius fasciatus
TCCTTCCTTCCTTCCTTCCTTCCTTCCTTCCTTCCTTCCTTCCTTCCTTCCTCCCTTCCTTTTTTCTTCCTAGTCTGTTCCAGTGACTTAAATTTATATTTAAAAAAATGCCAAATAGTTAAGATCATTAGCACTTTATAATATATGTTGAGGTCTGAAAGTGCTAGTCACCTTTATTTCCACCTTCCTCACCCTCCAACCATAATTTCCCTTTATATTAGAGACCTTTTCTTCCTCCTAATGAATTGTGTGAATATATTGTGACTCTATAAGTTATCCTTTTGTTTGATTACTTTGGAACCAAATCTGTAAATTAACTTTAGTAATATTGTTGTTTATACAATTGTTTGTTGTCTTTCACTTAAAGAATATTTTGTAATTGTATTTACATAGACATTATATATATTTTGATAGACTCACTCTCAGATATTTAGTGCATTTTGTAGCTTTTTCAGACAAGGCTTCTCTTTCTATTATTGTTTTTTTTCCCCTTACTATATGGATTCCCCCCTTCCCTTACTACATGGACATGCTTTTGATTTAATGAGTATATTTTGTATGATTTATTATTATTATGTGATAGATAATGATTTATTAATTATGCCATTAATTTTCTTTGCTGATTTCCTAAGATTTTCCAAGTAAAACATCATGTTATTATAAAAGTGGGATAGTTTTAACTTTTCCTTGACTACTCATATGTCTTTAATATCTTTCTCTAACTTTTCTATATGTCAAATAACAGCTAAAAAAGGGGATGTTCCTGCTTTACTCCTATATTTTATTAGGAAAATGTCCATTTCTCTATTGCATAAAATGCTAGCTTTTGGTTTAAAGTTTGTGCTTGTTATCATATTTTAAAAAATACTTTCTGCCTTTTACTGTGTAGGATTTTTTCTTAATAGCATAAATAAATATTGTATCCATCCTCTGAATTTGAGTTTCAGGACTATATTTGAATCATGAGAGGAGTTTAGTAAAGTGATTTTATTCTTAAATTTGGGGAATAGTTTGTGGCAAATAGATATTAAGTTTAATTTTAAATGTTTGGTAAAATTCTCCCATGAATCCATCTGCATGACTTTGCTTATTTTAAAATTTATTAGTTCTACAATCTTTTGTCTTTCTAATTTATCCATTTATCCTCTTATTTTAAAGGTATCCTCATTTATACTTTGTAAAATCTTGATTTGTGGCCTAATTTTAATTTTCTAAAAATTTTCAAAATTTTATTTTTAATTTATGGATTTAAACAAGCATTAGATGTGTCCCATTAGACACAAATAAGTATATATATATATATATATATATATAATTATTATAATTGACTTCCTAATTTTTAAAATTGCATATATGTTTTCAGTCCTCTATTTTTAATATCAACAAAGTGTATGTCTTAAGCCTATAATTTTCCTTTAGGAATTATTAAACCACGCAATAGAAATTTTATTATGTTGTCTTGTCATTATGTTTGAATTCCATAGTTATTGTTTCTATGATTTACTCTTTGGCTCACTCTTTAGTTTGAATTTTATTGTGAAATCTCAGTTGAGGTCTATATCTTTTCTTCATGTTCTCTGAATTAATTTTTTTATTTCATTGTGCTCTATAATGAAAGCATTTAATTTTTATATTTTGTTTATATTTACTTACACATTTCTGCACCTTGATATATGGCCTACTTTTGTAAAGATGCCATGTAGTTCTCAGAAATATGTATAATATTTAGTGGTCTCAATTGGAAGGTACTATAAATCTTTTAACTCTAAATTTTAACTCTGAATTCAATCTAAAAAACCCCAACACTATCTTGCAAGACATATTGTAGCTAAATTTAATAATTCCTATCATAAACAACAAATTGTTCAGGAGACCAAAAAGAAAAACCTTTAAGTGTAAAAGAAATGAAATTCAAATAACATGAGATTATTCTGTATCCAGTAGAAACTGCAGAAGTGAATGAAATATTATATTCTGGAAAGCAAATGAGCTCATATTGCAAACCAAAATGTTATATATGACAACTCTGAGACTAATCAATGAATTTAATATGCTAAAAAAAGATGAACTTCAAGAAAAGAAATGGTCTTAAAATAACTTTGCTTCAAAATAAATATGAACAGAGTATTTTACTTGAGAATAAACTAAACAATCTCCCTATCCCTCTTCCTGTGATGGAGAATTTAATTTTAGTAGCCTCTGTGGGAGACAGAATTGGTACTAGGTATATTTCATTACTATTTTCTTGAAGTTCTATGTAGCCATTCACAAGACTTATTTTCTTATTTCCTTCCTTTTCTCAAATCCTTTTCTTTTTTTTTTTTTTTTGGTCTACATTGAATCATTACTACTTTGTGTTTTTTCAAGATTGAGGAAAGGTAGATAATATGTTCTGGATAGAATATCTATAGCCTTGTGTATTCCTTACCTATAGTGCAATCCTAAGAAGAAGGCAGCATTGTGTCTTGGCTAGGTAGCTTAATTTCCTGCTGTATGGTGTGGAGAGATAGGGGGATAATGATTGAGGTATACCAGTGAACCCATGGCTTCAGGAGAGGATCCCAACATGAGCCATAAGCACAATCCTCCTTGTCATTTAATGTAAATATGTATGTCACATGGGAGTGATAGAGACTGGAAGTTGAAGAAGGGTATTAAGTGTATATTTTTGTTTTAGCATTATTTGGTATTAATTCATAAAGATTTTACTTTGTGCCAGATCCTTTCCTCTTTTGCTTTGTGCATTCAGAAATAATGGACCTATATATGAAATATAATTTTTTTTTGTGATTTGGAGAAGTTTTTAGTCTGCAATCTTGTTGGTCATGTGGGAAAAAAAAGCAAGAGTTCTTCTATCCACATCCTGATCAATCCCATTCTCTCTCAACAGAAATTCAAAATGGGAAAATATGGGCTCATCTTTGTCCATGGCCAATTTCCACACAATCAGAAGCAGAAATGTTGCTATGATTTTCTAGCAAAATAGCTTTTAATCCTTTCTTGGAATCAATAGAGAATTTACTTATCTCATTGTGCCTTTGTTATGTTTTCTGTTTGGTTCAATTCTTGACAAAACTTACTACTTTGTTTTATCCTCAAGGAAAAAAAAACACTCTCAAGCAATTTGAAAAAGAATATGTATATAATACAACAAATTTTTATACAAATACGATTATATGGTTTTTTTTTTGCATTTGGGAACACAAATTTCTCTTGTAGACTCAATAGTATTGTTATTAATTTTGTATGCATTAAATGGGCAGTTGAATACCCAACACAAATGATATTTTATAGAGCAAAACCATAAGGGAACTTTTTTTTACATGTTTATGGTATGAAGATCCATTATCAGTGACTGCATCTCTAACAATTTGTTCACTAATTGATGCTGGTTCTCTGGTTCAGAAGTACAAATTGACTCCACTCTATCCAGAAGTTCCCCATTCAGTACCTCCTCCTTTCTTTTGTTGTTGCTATTTTTTGCATTTTTTTCCATATGACTTTCAAAACATTTGGAAAAGAAAATCAGGCTCTGTAGGTATTATAAGAACATTTGTTGTTTTATTCTTTTTGTTGGGTACAAAAACCACAATTTTGTACACAGAACAAGATTATAAATAATATTGGTAGCATGAGTGACCCGTAGTCTCTTTTGATTCTACACTTCAGACTGATGATGTAATGCCAACATTTTTTTCTTTTTGTTTTGTTTCTCCTACTTAGACAGATGTGATCTGTGGGACACTGATGTGTAACAGAATGAAGATAACAGCAAACAAGAAGATGGCCAACAACTTTTATAAAAAAAAAGTCTCTGAATTTTATTACAGTGATGCCATTTATATCAATTATTGCAATGAATTGTTCCCTAAGATGGTTAGAAAAAAGAATTGTGTTGTCCTCTACCGAATTTACATCAGTTAAAAAGCAAGCATGTTTCAATATTCCTCTTTTTTCCTCAAAGGAAATGTAAATAATTTCATTTACTTTTCACAGGATTTACATGTTTGTTTATTATTTTCTCATCACAGTTTTGTGATTCAGTTCCATAGCTGGATATTCTTCCTTGAATACATGAATGTTCAGGAGACACAGGTTAGCATGTTCATTGACTTCTATAGCTATTTAATCCCCTCTTGGTGAAGTCCAAGGTAAAAGTGTTGTCCTTTCTGAGCAAGTCCCTCACAGTTTAATGCGCTAATCGGCAAGTCTTATTAGTTTAAGTCCACTCGAGTGAAATTTGTTGCTGTTAATACACCCGTCCCTGCTCCCGCCCCTCCCACCCCCCAAAAATCTAAATTATGAATTTTCCTGATATAAAATCTGAGTTTGGGTTTCCGAGCTGAGCTCATGCACACATTGTTGCTGATGATGTCTGGCGCATTTGGACGTACTTCCCATTCTCAGTCAAATTTTGGAGTTCATCAGTGATACTCCCATGTCGTGACAGGCTGTGCTGTGTTTCCATCAGTCACCAACACAGTTTTAATTAAGGCACTCAATTATTTTTTTGGTTTTTATGGTAGGTCCGATGCAATTACAGCCAATCCTGAACTTTGTCTAATTGCAGTTCCAGAATGTACAGCTTTTGGGCAGTCGGGAGTCAATACGCGGCCATTTTCTCCGACACTCCCTGTGATGGATAATCTGGCTTTGTTTCTTATGGCTTCTGAAAAGGTCAGCTAGGTTGCATGGAAAGGAAACAGGAAAAAAGTGTTACAATATTTCTATTCTATTGGTAGAATGTGATACAACAAACACCAAAATGTTAATATTTAGACATCTGCATTTTCATATACTTTTGATTTTATAAGAACTGCATAGAAAAAAACACTCAGCTACATTGGGAAGAAGTCAATTTAGAAATTGTGATGATAAAATTTTTTAGAAAGATAATTAATTTTAAGGCAAATGTCAAATAAGGTTTTACCCTAAGCCACTCTATGTGGAATAGCCTACCTCAATAAAGATTAAGTGGACTTAGTTTTAAATATTATAGACATATATGTTCATATGTACATATATGTATATAAAATCTTGCACTTTTTAGCTGTTTTTAAATAGAAAATTCTTCTTTCAGAAATGCGATCAGCAGTCTCTATAACCTACATATAGCTGTAACTTATGCCAAGTCCTCTTTTAACTAAACAAACCTCTTCACAAATATCTCCATTCATTCACACCACTTAATGACATGACCCAAACAGCACGAGTATTGACATATAGCTGACTACATGTTTGATATAGACACTACGTATAGATTTTTAAAGAGCATTCTTATGCAGGGACATATATCAAGAGAGAATGTTGATATGCATGGAATGGCATTGGTAGAGACACTTTCTCAGACTGCCCATTATAGGGCATGCCTCTGAATCTCACCTCTAGCATTTTTGTCCCCAGATTTCTTGCTATAGCAGGAAGCAGAGGAAAAAAATGTAATAGGAAAAGTGGGTAGTGTTATTATGAAAATATATTCTATTATTATTATCTTTTTTATTGTTTCTTGAACCTGAGATTGAATGTTAATTTCTAAAAGAAGCAATTTAACAAGGAAGAGAAAATAAAATTGATAATATGATTTATTTCAGTCAAGAGGAGAAACTTATTTTTTGTTGTTTCTGGGTTTGCCAATCTTTTCAAGAAATTTTTTTTTTAATTGCCATTTGTTCATTTTCCAATTCACACAAACCATTTCTCTTTTGTGAGTCATGAAAGGGTTAAGTGCCAGTTTTTACTGACAGGGCCCCCAGAAGTTTAGCCTGTACTTAACTTTGTATGAATAATGAAGCCATTAAAACTTTTATAAATAATTAGGATGTTAGAGATCATTTGTTCCAACTTATCATTTAACTTAGAATAAAATTTGAGCCCCAGGAGAATGAAGTGACCTGACCATAGTTATTTAGTGGCACAGTCCAGGTAAGAAACCTAGTCAGTTTCACACATTTTCCCCCAAATGACTCAAAGTCATCTATGAGTAGTACTATTAGGAATGGACAAGCCTGACTATGGCTAATAATGTTAACAAAAAGTATGAAGAAAACGAGCCCTACTCCTTATGTATTTGGAAATATTCATCTAATCCTTACAGAACTAGTGTTTCAAGGAAAGAAATGTCATGATTATAAATGGAAGATATACATTGGGCATGTGCTTTTCTAAAGCAGACATAAAATTTTTAAATTACACTATAAATGAAAGTAATAAATAGTTGGCTAATTTTGCCCTGGGCCAAACTACTCTCCAAATGTAAATGAAAAGGAAGCTGAGATTCCACACATGGAAGAGTAAAATAGTTGATAAGGTTGAAGAAAAGAATTGAAAAATGATCTCTTAATTTGTCCATTTATACCCTTGTTCTAGTATAATTCTATTTCTTAGAAGCTTGTAATGTGTCCTACAACTTTCAATGAAAAAAACTGGAAATTTTTAGACCAAAAAAGAGAAAATTTAGTGGGGAATAATATCTATTTTCATATACTTGGAGGTTGTTGTATAAATGACCAGTCCTATTTGTTTATAAAAGGAGGATTCAACAATAGGGGGATGAATAAACAGGTTGTATCATAGGATTGTAATGGAATATTATTGTGCCATAAGAAATGATAAGCAGGATACTTTCAGAAAAAAACCAGAAAATTTTCATGAACTGATGCACAGTGAAGTGAATAGAATAAGGAGAATGTACAAAGTAACAGCAATGTTGTTTGAGGAAGAAGTATGAATGATTTAACTGTTCTCAGCAATACAATTATCCAAAACTATCTCAAAGAACTAATGATGACACATACTATCAGTGTCCAGAAAAAGAAATGATATGGATTGCATATAATTAAAGCATGAACTTTTTTACTTTCTTTTTTTTTCAAATCTGCACAAAATAACTAATATGGAAATCTTTTAAATAATTGAATATATAAAAACTATATCTCATTGAGGGGAGGAGAAGAAAGGAGAGAATAGAATTTGGAACTCAAAATTTTAAATAAAAATGTTAAAAAATTAGAAAAAATGAAATAAAAGGTAATTTTGAGACAAATTTGAATTCAATAAAAAAGGTAACTTCATAAGAATTATTGTAATAATAATAAAAAAGGAATGATATGCTTTAACAGACAGTGGATTCCCTGTCATAAATCTTCAAGCAGAGGTATTGGGGACATGGTAAACAGGATTGATATTTGGATAGAGACTGTATTAGAAGACCTCTGAACTTTCTTTCAATGTTCAAATATCGTTGATACAATATTTTAGAAAGGCATAATTATTTAAGAAGTACCTATGTGATGTTGGAGTTCAGTACATCCTAGATCTGCTTACTTTGTGACTTGGGCAAACTCAATTTTTCTTTCTATTTCTACGTTTTCTCATTTGTAAAGTGACTGGGTTTGGGAATGAACATGTGAATTAATGAAACATCAGTGATTTAGGAATTATATGACCCTAGGTCACAAATCAGTTCTATCACCACTGTGATCTTGGGCAAGCCCCTTAACCTTTCTGGGACTCAATTACCATCTCTAAAATGAAGGACTTGGACAATATGATCTGTAAGGCTCCTTCAAGAACCTTGGTATTAAGAAAAGTGAGCTGGACTTGGAGTTAGGAAACAAGTAGGTCTGAATCCTTTCTTCAATTATTACAAGTTATGTGGACATGAGGAAATCATTCAACTTCTCTATGTCTCATTTTCTTCCTTTTAAAAAGTCATTAGAGTACTTACTTCAAAGAATTGTTGTGAGGATCAAAGGAAATTATATGTCAAGCACTTTCTAAACTTTAAGGCATTATTAAAATGTCATTATTCATTCCTCTGTTTTCTATTTTTTTCTAATCACTTAGTTTCTTCATTTCAAATATTCTCCATTTGAATTATTCCATGGCTATACTCACTGATTAATTTTCTAGCCTTTTCTCAGAGAAGCCATCTCTCTGATCCTCAGTTTCTCCACAATCACAAATGAGGAAAATTATAATCAGTACACAGAGCTGTAGTTAGCTATTACCTATTACTGTTGATTCCTCAGAGAATCTACTTTGGGGCAACTCTGGATAACCTGGACTCAGTTTTTTCCTGTGTCTTTTTATCCTAATGTAGTCTCCTGCAGAGTTCAAGTTTTTGAACTTGCCCAAGTATATGAGTCAGATCGTGGCTACCCACAGGAATGGATAAGGTTCCTGGATATTTATCCAACTTGTGATTTCTCGAAGTAGCTGGTCAATTCCAAATCCATGCCTAGAGATGTGCAATACTGCTGAATGGAATTGCCCAGAATATTTGACTGTTCACTAAATTTTGTCCAACAAAAAAGATTGTTTTAAATACTTCTTGGCATATTTACTTATTTGATGGACTCATAATTACATAGATTTGCATCCTCCTTTATAAAAGCTTACAGACATTCTCTTCCGGTGTGATTCTTGCTTGTATTCTTGCTCTTGACTAATCCAATGTGCTGGAGGCCTGTCTTTGAGACTTTTCAACGTGTTATAGATACCATGAAATTCCTTGGGCTATAATGCATATATTTTCTGTCATTCCTTCTACATATTAGGCTCACATCCTTTTGTAGGTTTACATCTTCTGGATGACATCTATACCACTTCACTGATGGGTCAATTTACCATTGAAAATATGAATCACCTTATATATACACATATTCCAATATTCTGTCTCATTGCTCTCTTAATTGTCAAAATTTTTATTTTTATGAGAGCAGCATATTTTATGGTTTGCTGCCATCTAGCCTTTCTAAGGAGCATATTAATATTAAAAATGTAGACTTTTGTGAAAAGGAGTAACACAAGATAAACAAAAGTATGGTGTTGGCATTTATATATGGGATAAACTGGGTCTTCTTTGTTAAATTACAGGGATAAGTTCTATCACTACTTTCAGCACTTGAAGAATAGATTTATTTTTTCAAATTAACATTAAGTTAGGCAGTCCAGGTCTTTACCAGGAAGAAATACTATCAAAAACGTTTTGAAGACTTTTGGTGAAGCAAAATTTTCATATTATTTCCAATAGCCTGCTTCCTTAGGGCTTCACCATAGTACTGATATATAATGCAGTATCTTTGAGGTTGTTATCTTTCCTTGTAATCCTTTGTGAAGAAATTATGGTATGGATACAATACACAGTCACAAAAATACTGTTGAATCGCTGCATTGAGAGATAGAATCTGTGTTGACAGAAACTAATTGTCAATCAAAGGAAAAGGTCAAATGACCCAAAATATTGAAGGATATATCTTTAATTTTTTTGTATTTCTTCCCAAATTCTACTCATTTCTAATACTTCAAAATGCCTACATCTTGTGGCACCAATAGCCTAATTTTCCATTTTTTTTTGTGCTTGAAAGGAGCTGATCAAAGGAAAATGTGTCATCTTAAGTCATTATGAATTTTGGGTTGGGCTAGAATTCTCTAATTACTCTTGATTTTGACCATGTTCCTTTATGGGATGGTCAGCTGGATGTGACCAGTCTTCCTTGCTCTTTCTAAAATTCAGTTTTCAAAAGTCTTATTAATGGAGGGATATCTTGTTAATGTAGGGATAATACTTTTTTCAACTACTGACTTTGCAAATAATTTTGAAAACATAAAGAGAATCAAAGAGCTTCTATAACACTTGGTGCATGACTGAAGTAAGAAATTATTTCTTATGAAAGCTTCTGTTATATAGCTTATACCCTAAAAATTTCTAAGACTTAAAAGAATACAGTAATATCAATAGTATATTTTCCTCTGAAATTTGTTATCTTAGAGGTCCCTCAATCTCAGGGATAAGAGGATTTATAGAGGATGAACACTCCAATATCATGTAATCAACTTAAAATATGTTTTATAGTAATGTTATAAAAGGAAGTATTAATGTGTTATCAATTTTAAAATCATCAAAAGATTTTTAAGTGAACTGGAATTTGCAAGTTTTTAAAAATTTAATTATTTATAGGGGGTAGTTCATAGGTAAAATTTTCTAATGTCTTGTTTGCCTATTTTCAATCACTTCAGATGATTAAGATGCTCTTCCCCTGCCAAGAAAGCCATGTCTTTGATGCAGTGGCAAACTAGCTTTTGCAAAATAAATGCTAAAATTCCACACATAATATTTTCTGAACATTCAGCTCTTGAAACTGATAGTAGGTTGTTTTCCAGCTTGTGGAAATACTGGATATCTTGGGAAACAATGTGATGAGTGAATTTCTCCCAACTTGTCATCTTTTTGGTTTGGGGTCCAGCAGGTGGATGGATTGCCTAAAGCTATTTGAGTAGTTTCAACAGTCAGGATGGAATGTTGCAATCTACTCTTATTGGTATATTTTTAATTTGCAAAATTGTGAGAATAATTTTCTTTTTGACAAACTGCAGTCTCCGTGATCCAGTTATTGCTTTTCTGAATTCTATATAAAAATTAATAGTATAAGAGCAAAAAAGGATGATTTTTTTAAAAGAGAGAACAACCACTACCATTTAGAAGAATTTCAAGCTGCTTTTTCTTCATTTCAGTCTTCTAGGAGTTGATGCCAAACTCTAGTGCAAATTTTTCTTGTATAATCTTGGAAATGTTTTCTATTCTTGTTGAAAATTGTACAAATCTTTGATTTTAAGTTGTTGTTGATGCTGTTCAGTTGTGACCAACTTTTCATTGGACTATATATAGCATTCCTGGCCCGTTTATTCTCCACTACCTTTCAAAATCTGTCCAAGATTATGCTTGTTGTTTCCATGAGATTCTTTTCATCTCACCCGCTACCATCCTCTTTTCCTTTTATCTTCAACCTGTCCTGACATCGGAGTTTTTTCTGAGTCAATTTGCAATGTTAGAGTGAATATTCCTAATTAATCATTTAATGTGTTATTTTTATTTGGGCTTTAGACATGAATGTAGGACAAATTTTCTCAAAGCTTGATCAAAAATTGTTTGGTCTGTTAATAGAAAGAAGGAACAGATTTTAGACTTCTGAAAGTAATTTCTATGTCCTTGGACAAATCATTCTTCTGATTCTCAGTTTCCTTGAGAGTTATGAATGAGGAAATTATCACTACTTTACATGGTAGTTGGTTAGATCTTACTGCTTGCTTACCACTATTTATTGTAGATAGGCTATATCCTAACTGATCTGGACCTGCAAAATATGTGCCTTTTCAAAAGTAAATTTGATTTGACTCCATTGACAAAAACATCTAACTTCTGTTGGATCCCTGTGATAGAACCAAAATCTCAAATGTAGCAAAATTGAACCTAAAAGTGTATCAATCATCACCAGGATTCTTCTACAATTGCTAAAGTTCTGACTCTGGGAACCATTTCTGACACATACTATCTATGTGATCTTGGACAAGTTATTTAATATCCCTGTGTCTCTGTTTCCTAATCTGTAAAATGAATGCCTTAGATATTCTCTAAGGAACCTAAATTTATGAATTTACATACTGACAAAACAATATCTGGTCCCTGCCAACTTAACAATTATGCAGTACAGAAAGGAGTTCTTTAAAACCTTAGTCAAAAATGACCTTAGTCAGAAATAGGAAAGTAACTGCCTTTGTGATAGATGTTTCTTTCTTTTTTTGCATTAACTTGAATTTCATGTAGCAGGACTCTTTGGTTTGATTCACAACAGCAAAGTTCTTTTAGTTTGTTTGTTTGATCCTTGCAATGCAGATGTCTATAAACAACACAGAAGAGTGTACCGTACATCTGCAGCCAAAGAAACTGAACCACTTTGCACTGGTTTCCAAAAAATAGAAAGCTCTAATTAGAAGCAAGCATTACCACCACTGGACAGACAGGTCACGACACTGCATTTACAAGATGCATCACCCACTCACTGTAGTTGGCCCTAAGTCCTACCCCTAAATTTTAACACTTTCGGTTCCATATACGTTGTAACCTTCTCTATAAGTGGCTAAATTCTGGGTATTCTGCGAGGAAGTTGGGTTAAAAGTCTGTGCACTCTTTGCCACCTTCATTCGCTTTGCCTCTGCCCTGGACTTGTAACAGAACTCTATCAAAGCCACCAGCATGGCCAAGCCCAAGCCGCCAACCAGAATGTAGAAGACTCCAGCTACGTTGCTCAGGCTCAAGGCACTCGTCTTGTCCTGGGGAGAGAGAATCACTTCAGTTAGTGATGGAAACATGAGCTTCCTAAAGCAATAAGAACAATATGGCATTCAGGCAACAAGTATAAATATGCACAACCTTTTCAGAAGTATTTTAACATGGATTTTTGGGCTGATGGATTTTAAAATAAAGTTGATTATGGAGAGTTCATCCCACAAAAGACTAATTTGATTGCCTGCATATTTGGAATGTAATTGGATTCGATGGGATATTAACTTTATGAACCAGGCAATTAAAACCACTTCACTCCCCCATATCAACAGATAGGAAACGTTTGGACAGTGTCAGAAGTAGGTGAAAAGTGTGAAAATGATTTAATTAAAAGTTTGTTACATGGATGGTGGGTTGGCTTGATTCTATAAACATTACAAGAAAATTTTCAATATCTGTATTTCACTAGAGGAATAATTCTGCTCCTTCCCTCCCCCCTCCCCTTCCCACTCTTTATTAAGGAATTAAGGTTCTCAAAACCAGTCATTTCAGTTTTTCATGGTAATTGTTTAAATAATCATGTGCATAGTTAGTGAAAGGCTATTTAATCATTTTAAGGCCATTCTAAAAAGGAAAGTCTTTAACTAACAAAGAGAGCACCAAAAAGACACATTTCTTCAAATATGTTATACACTGATATATATGACAGTTACATTCTATATTGGCCTTGGATAGATTTATTCTATACAATATTTAAGCAGCGAAATTATTCATGTCTTAGCACAGTTATGAATATTTTAAAATAATCTAATTTCCAATCTTACTAAGATATTTTTAATTATATGGTGTTTTGGGGCATGCATTTTATTGCAAAATAATCTGAAATAGCCAAGCACATGATTTTAAATTATCAGGGACATTAAGATTTTCACATAACTTAACCTCTGGATTTTCTCATCATAATTTTTTTCTACAATTAGAAATATATTTGTGAGGTAAGATGCATGGCACCATGTAACCCCACACTTGTATGAAACATTTGAAGACTATGAAGTATGGTTTTGGATTAGTATGAATTAGTATGAATTCAACTAATATGAAACTAATTGAAGAATTAGTGGTCTAAGCAATGGTCTCATTATTTTCTTAGAATTAAGATAATGGAAAACATGAACAGAATTATTGGTGGTTTAATTTAAAAATGCACTATTTGTTCTGCATTACTAGGGTGGTCCTGGTAACTGAATATGAGTTTCAGAAATAGTAAGAAATGATTAATTTAGAACTTTTCCTGATTTCTACTTGAGATTTTAAAATACCATTCATAATATCTGCCCTAAGGTTATATGCTACATATCAAACACCAAGTATTATTTTTTTCTTTTCAGAATAATGAATAATTGCCAATAAATACACATGTTCAAATATAAAGGAATCAGACATATATGTATGTATGCTTTATCTATATATAAAGCAACATAAAAGAGTAGATAAAGTCTGACTCCTGACATGCACTATCTTTGTGATTATGGACCAATCATTTAATCTATCACATGTCACATGCAACTCTTTAATACAGACTATGAGTTACATGAGACTTGCCCTCTGCAGCAAAGCAAAAACAGGATGAATTATCCATACCTTTAAAATTAGAAGGCTTGATAAAAATTCCTATTTCTATAATTTGTACATATATACATATGTATATATATGTATCATGTTACCTTGAAATGCTTTTGTTGCTTTTTTGCAACCATTAATTTCAGCTGTATCCAATTGAAACAGAATTATAGGTCCTGCCATTTTCCAAAACCAGATTTCATTAATGAAAAATTTTATGACTTAGAAATGCTACTACTAAATACTGAATAACCTAATGGAAAAAAAATTAGAAACTTAGAATTCCATACTTTCATTTGATGGGATATACATGCAATAGTGCCTCTTTAAATTAAAGTACATTCTTTGCCAATTTGGGATATCAGTATTATTGAACTCTTCTTAGTAAACATTCATTTCTTTAAGGTAAATTTTTCTTTTTTCCCACTTGCTAAAGGTAACTATTCCCTTTCTTGTTTTGTAAATTCAATAAGAACTCTGAATTGATGAAGTCCAAAGCAAATGGAACAAAATAAAATCCTTTTTTTTTAAACCAGTGTTATATTAAACTGGAGACCTTTAACTTAAAAGAAACCCTATTAAAAGAAACATTTAGTTCTGCATTTTAGTGGTTTATTTTTCTTAAAGCTGTAATATTGGGAGAATAAGTCGGTTGTGTGTGTGTGTGTGTGTGTGTGTGTGTGTGTGTGTGTGTGTGTGTATGTTAAGCCAGACCCCATTTTTAAAAGCTAATGCAACTAATTTCAATGGGTAGGTCTGTGCTAGGAAAAGGAATGCTCATTGCTTAGTTTCCATCTAGTTTTGACCATGGCTCCCTTTAGTGTTGGGTGAACACAAGAGGAGGTCCCGAGCTGCAGTGACTAACCTTGCTTCCAGAGTCCTTGGGTCCACATTCACCTTTATCGTACCACCATTTGTTTTTCAGCTTGTCTAAGACGCCTGCCTCACTGAGTTTCAAAACGGCAAGGTTTACAGGAGTTCTTCACGTGGAAAATAACATAAATAACATTATATATGTTATTTTATGTTATTCAAGTAAAACTACATTAGAATCGCATGGTAAAGTGACAGAGCAGAGGCCACAGTGGGTACTATGTCTTGTACTATAGGCCCAAGTTTAGAAAAAGACATACAACTGGGGCCTGCTCCATCGCTTTAGGTAACAGGCACATACTGCTAGGGAAGATTGGTAAATAAAAGGTATGCAATTACTGTGAACCCAAAACTATTGGCTTTTAGACAGTTTCTCTAATATTCAGAATTTTGTCTCATTGCAAAATTTAACTGGTTTTTCCATAAACTCATTTATTTTGTTTCTTTTCAGGATTTATAAAAGTGTTGACACAACAGACTGACTTTATAGAAGCTGGCTATAATCCATTTCATTTCCTACTTTCAGTTATGGTGATAGGATTTTACTTTCTTTCATGAAGCATGCCCTTAATATCTGCTATCGTATTCATATCACTACTATTTACACATAATATCTTGCCAAGGGAAAGATGACTTAGGGATTGTTGAAAAAGGATCATTCATGGTTAAAATATAAAAGGAGATCATTGACAAATATTATTTGACTTTTGCTGGAATAATCTTCTATTCTCATGCTAATATTTAATAGAATAATTTCATTTATATAAATCTAAATATAATTTAATTCCATCATATTCATATAATCAAGTTCTTAAAACTATATAATGAAGTTCTTGTAATACAATTAAAAATGCTTTAGTATATTAAGGAGTAGCCAGAATATCTGACTTCTTTAAGAAATTACCCTCGTCAGAAAGTTTAGTCTCTTCTGCCATTTTCTTTGCCTCCTTTACCATCAAATATTGTTGGAGAAGGCAAAAAAGAGAAGATATTCACTGGTGCTAGGGATTTATTATCTTAAGGAATGGTCTCATGTCTATAGCCCTGTTTTTTAGAGAAATATAATTAATGCTTCTAGTGCTATCTGCTCATTTAACTTACTGTGGAGGCATAAGGATAATGTGCAATGGTACAAAAAGTACTGGCCTGGGACCCACAACGCCTGGGCTCTCTAGATTTTTTTCTCTGACCTTTAGTCTCATCTTCCAATAAATGACTGGGTAGGGTAAGCTAGACCATCAGATCTTCTTTCTTAGTAGTATTTCACAAGATAAGTAATATATGTTCCAGTTGTTGTCTTCTGGGCAGCTTCCCTAAAGAACAATTTATCGTGTTTTACTAGGAAGATTATAGTTTAGAAATCATCTAGTCAAATTCTCATTTTACATATTAGGAAGCTGAGGCATAATTGTGTTCACTCAGGTAGACTGAGAATTAAAACGTAGGTGTTTTTGATTTGTTTGGACATTTACTTATACCCAAAAGAGTTTATCAGTAATTTCTTAGATGGCAAATTCTTGAGGTTAGAGACTCTTTCATTCATATTTATATCCTCCCTAGAATGTATCACAAGGCCTCTGATATAGTAGTCTGTGAAAACAGATAAAGTTTTCAGATAGAGGGTGTTGGGGGAAAGAGGAGAAAAACATCTTTTCAGGTATTTAATAACTACTTGTTATATCCTGCATTTTGTTTAACCATTCAAAAACTTAATATTAACAAATTAATTAATTAATTAAATTAATAAATATAATATTTTTAAAAGTTTACTTTTTAATTTGAAGATTTGCAATAATTTTTTAGCACTCATTTTAACATGCCATTGCAAGGTTTATAATAAATAACCTAATAAAAACATTTCATTTTTTGAATGATTAAAGCATTGATTCACATAAAGATAAACATCTATTTTTGATTCAAAACATGTTTATGACTCCTTAATTTCTTTTAAGCTTCTACATTTGTTTATATGGAAATCTCCAGTTAAAGGATTGAGGCCTCAGTAGAAAACAAAAGGAGGCATTTTGTTATTAGTATTGAGAAATTTATCAAGACTGGCTCTAGATTTCCTTATAATGCTGATAAAAATAGCCATGTCAACAAATATTTTTGAATGATGTTAAACACGCCATTAGAAAAGGTTTTGCTGGGTGGCATAATATGTATTTTATGTATCTAATTAACATAGTAGTATTATTAATTTAGATATTCTTATTGAAATGTCTATATATTTTATCTATAGAGGCAATATCAACAAATTAGGCAATTAGTTTTTCAGAATACATCTAAGAAAGGACATCTTATTGATTTTTCTTTCTCTGTTTTTTATCTTTTTTTTTCTTCTAGAGCCTTTTGAGAATAGAGAGCTCTATGAATCCCACTTTATATTTCTTATTCCTCTTTTCTCTTTCCCTATGATACCATCTCACAGAATATGTTTGCAGCACCGGGGAAACCGAAGAGATGTGGAGAACATAATCACTTTTTTCTTTTTTCCTTCTTTCCAGGCTTAAGGTATTTGTAGGTATCTAAGTTCCTTCTTTTCTTCTCTCACCTCTTGCAAAAATTAGAACAGATAGGAAGGTGCTGAACACATTCACCACTCTGAACCTCAGATTTTTCCCCGGTAGAAAAGTTAGATAATCTCTCAAGGCCATCCAACACTCAGATTGTGTGATTTATAGCTGGGATAGGGATTTTATGCTCAATTGGGAGAAGCTGACATTTCTAGTTTTCCAAGTCAATACTATTATTTTTATAATTTTTCCAGAAATTATCTGCATTTCCCAGTCAGATGCATGCCTCTGCAAGCAAATTGGTATACTGAAAGGGTCAAAAATGTGTCATCACCTTGAGTTGGCCTGAAGTCTTATGAATATTCAAAACACTAACCACAAACCCTCAAAGCAGGAGGCTTCTCTTTTGGGTGGATAATAATAATAATATTAAGCTTTATATCTTGGATACTGGAATAAAAGAATGCATTAGCAGAAAGAACAAATGGTTTTATAACCAAGGCATAATTTTAAAACTCATGTTTCAACTTTCATTTTACTTTCAAACTACTTGAGAACTACCTAGTTAGTACCTATGTGCAGCCCATTTGTGCTTGCAGGTTGCCCTAACTATATTGCATGGCACTGCACCTACTTATATACACACAGGAAATCTAAAATGTGATTCTTGGCAAATTCAATGATATTTTACATCTTCTGTATAAATTTTGCCTTTTTTCCCCTTCAGGCACTGCTTAGAAGAAAAAGGTCAAAGGAATATGCTGGAAATTAAAAAAAAAGATGAAGTAAAGACAAAACTTAGTTGATGTTGTTTTTATAAAGAATCAGTGAGAAAGGAAAAACAAAAATGGATATTCAATGGTAGTAGACTAAGGTGCCCTTGATTCTATTTTAAGACGACACAGTTTTTTAGTCACCACACATTAATTTCTATTTCCTTATATAACTAATTGGAACCTGATCAATTATTGACTCACTGAAAGATAGCCTAAGAAGGTCTTAGAGTTTAGTGTAGTTTTGCTCTAACAGATCAATGAATCTGTGATCTTATCAATGGGGGTACTTCCAATAAAGATGTAGATTTCAGCCAATCAATGTGTATTCATCATTGAATCTTGTTATCTCTTTGAAAAGATTTCTGGCCCAGTAATAGTAAGGAGAAAGGGCCTGATATATTCTCTCTGATCTTTCTTATCACTACCAAATTTCTTAAGAAAGTCCTGCTTACTATTCTTTTCTAATGCTTGTCTAAATGTTCGAAGGTAAGCCCCTTAGAATGTAATGTTGGGTGCTTTTAGTTTCTCTTTTCTATATTGTACCTGCTGTGATTTAGACTACAGAGTAATCTGCTTTTGGCTTCTTATCTATAGTGTCCTAAAAATCATAGAGTACTGGAATGAAAGATTAATTCCTGAAATTGACAACAGATGCAAATATTTTTGCTTTGACAGTAATTGCATATTATAGTACATGAGGAACCTTTACCAGCAGTCCTGGTAGCATCACAAGTCTCAGGTCAGAAGGAAGGACCCCAGCAGATGCACCAATTACTTTACATACTGTTTACCCGCTTTGGTGACATTGAGGCTAACCTTGGAGTCACCTCCCCCGCTGCCACATTCTCCTTTGTCGTACCACCATTTGTTTTTCAATTTGTCCAAGAGGCCTTGTTCATTCAGTTTTAAAACTGCGAGGTTAACAGCATTTCTTGAAACGATAAAACATATTTTGTAAGAAACTGCACAGCTGTTAAGATGTTAGAAGGAATGAGGATTTAAGCTCTTTTATAAGCTTCTCCCATAAGATAAATAAACCTCTCATTACCATATTACAACCCCCTCCACTGCAATCCAAACCAAAAGTCTGAATTATTTTGCTTATTTTCAAATATGACAAAAATGAGTATGGTATTTATTAGCTCTTTTTTTATAGCTCTTTTATAAGCCAAATAATTTGTGCTGATGACTAATTAGATGGGAGTTTTGGCAAGGCACTAAAAAACTGGAATTTAAAGGATTATGTTTTGGATCCTTGCAGAAGGTCAGCATTTAAAGGTAGGGAAATGTTCTTCCAGGTTGCATTTTATTCTCTGAAGGAGAAGGCTAATAAATCTTTAAGTACTGATTTCTTGTTTATCCTCTGTATCACACTTAAATAGAGCAGAGTTTCTGCCTTGTTTTTTTTTGGGGGGGTGGGGTGAGGGGGTGGGGGGCTGAGTGAGAAGGAAGGGGTAAAATTTGTAATTATATGCTTTGCTTCAACTTTTTAAGTGTTGATGGAGGTAGACTAGAATTCAGGCCTTATTAGACCAGAAGTCAGCTTTAGGAAAAAAGGTCTCAATTCTATTTTGATTGTTAAAATCATTACATGCTATTTAGAAAAGCAGATCAAGTATGCATTAAGTAATTAAATCTTAGGAAAAAAATGCCTTAATTTTATTTTACTCCTTGTATAAAACATGCCCAGGAGTAGGTTTTCTTCATTTTTGAGTCATGGATAGAGATAGTGCTTAAATTTTTCTCTAGAAGATTAATGACTATATCTAAAAGCATAAGTGAGTGAAAGATTTTTTAAAAATTCTTCTATTTATAGTCATATACTCTAAGTATATAATATTAAAAATGTTTAGTGCATATTATTTTTTCATGTCATCCCGGTTTTAAATTTGATCCACTAGAAAGAAGTCTTTTAGTCCATTAGAGTTCATTTAATGAAATTTCATTTAAATCCAGAGAGTAGCTTCAACATTGGAAATATTATTCTGTTTTGTTTTGTTTTGAAATGTTATTTGCTCAGAACTTTGATTTCATTGGTGGAGGGAATTCCCATTGGAGAAACTTTCTTTACCAATGCATATCTGCAATTCATCTGTAATGGTTTTAGAGAATTGACATCAAGAGGTTAAATAACTTGTTCATAGTCACACAGTATATATTAGAGGTAAGACCTGACATTTTTGATTCCAATTTTTCTGTTCATGAGCTCTCTTCACTGTCTCTTTTAGTTTTATGATAATTCAATAATTGAGTGCTGACAAGTTCCAAAGTAATTGAAAAGGTTATAATGTCTAAGATGTTTATAATTGGCATTTGAGCAATATTCCAAATGGATTTGGAAATATAATTAATTTATAAATTGGTTTATATGTTTTATTAAATATTTTATTTATCTTTTCAAAAAAATCTTTTCTTAATATTGTAAGTCATTATATATTTCTAGCTCTTACATTGCCTGCTTGTACCTAGTTAGTAAATATCTTTCCAGATTAAAATATTCACTTTCAGAGACACTCATTTAGCCTCTGTGGGAACATTTACACAGCACAAATTAGAAAAACTGAATTTATCTAAATCTGTGTTGTATAGGAGCCCTTAAGGAGTTATGTGAGCTTCTTAAAGTGAGCAATTCTAGATATCATTATGGTCATTAGAAAACCAAGCCAGATTTAGAAATAATTGTGTCCAGGAAAGCCATGAGAACTCATGCCCAGGGTAACCAGCTTGAGACACTTTGGTTAAGTGTGAGGTTACTGGTGGGAGAGAATGGGAAAGTGGAAGAGTTTGTACCAATCTACCAAGTGGTAGCTCCTATTTTACCTATTTATTCTTACTAATTAGGTTTTAATCTCTATTGTTTCTATGTTACCTAAGGACCAAGAGAACTTTTAGTCTTCTCTAGATTCATAGTCCTGGAACAAAGCACTAATGGTCCTTTTCTAAATATATTTCTGTAAGGATAATCAGATTCAGGTAGAGGAACAGCTGAAAATCTAGGTAAAACTGTCCTAGCTATTTAAAAAATAAAATCAAACTTGTCTTGGGAAGAGAATAAGGTTATTTTAATTTATTATTATGAATTAATATTAAACAAAATTTGTTTTAAATAACTTGAAAATTATCTCACTGGGAAATTTAATCTATGGAAAGAAAATTAACTTTTAAAATAGTACATTTTTTTAAAACTTTAGACACAGTATATTAAAAAATCAATAGTGGATGGGCTTGTAATTTTTATTATATGTATGTTTATATATATATACATATGTCTATGTATATATATACATATATTTATGAGAAACCCTTTTATGAAAGTCATCTTATGAGAGGGTTATTTAACAGGGTTATAAGCCATATCCATAGACGTTTTCACAGCAAAATTAAAAAAAAAATGAAAAAAATAAAGGAATGGAGAAGGAAAAGGTGCTTTCAATTGAGGTAATTGTTTGAAAATTAAGCTCTCAGACATTGTCTTTCTTACATCTATTAGGCCATGTAAAAACGGTTTTAGTTTCACACTGCTATTTCAATTTCTTGCTTCATATTACACAAGTTAACAAAAAAAAATTACCCACTTCACCATTAACCACTATGTTGTTCTTATCCAGTGACAGCAACCACTTTACTTACTTGATGGTATTTAGTGCAAATCATTTCATCATTGATATCGTTTAGCTTTGCCCAATTCTCAATGCTTGCTTAACTTAAAACAGAATACAACCAAAACAAAAAAAAATCATACTAATTACTTTGTTTCACTCTCCAGGTAAAATATTTGTCAGAGGAAACATTGATGGCAAAGAAATGGACTTCTCTTATTAAAAATTAATTTATTTCCAAAAGTGTCTATGTCTGTGCTAAATATGTGGTTATCTTTTTTGGACTGTGATATAAAATATTTGGACCGTGACAATGGTTTTTTAATGGAGTGTATCACTTGTATGTCATAATGAGAATCACCAAAAATAGCTTGAAGTCAAACAAAGTTATTTTAGTCAATATGTTGTCTAAGATTAGACAGTAGCCAATAGAGAATGAAGTAAGAGCTTCAATGGAAGGTATAAATAAAGTCCACTTAAAAAGGGATATAGAAGGAGGACTATTTTTGTTACTAAAAAGTTACTTAGGACTTCAACCAGTATTTCTTCCTATCTTCTGAAAACTCAAGACATTATAGATACAGTTTTAGCCATCATTATAATGGCCATTATGAACTTCCAATTGGAATTGTATCTATTCAGAGGATACCACTAAGTTTGTGAAATTATTGCTTAATGTTAATTTACCATTTGGGTATTTTTAAAGTCTAATTGCTACAAAGAATACAAAAAAAGGCATACACATATGTGAGTAATTGTTATTGTTATATATTCATATGATAGGATACTATTGTATTTTCTTGCATGATTTTTTCCTGTATAGATTACTTATATTTCTGAGTCAAAGTATTTATAATTTTATCAGTTCCTGGTACATAGCAAGTGCTTAATAAATACTAGTTGACTGATTTTTTTTATTCTCACAACCATATAATAAGGTGTGTGTATAGGTTGAGTATAGGGTGTATGTGTTTGTGTGTGTGATATATAGATATATGTAAAGAGAGACAGAGACAGAAAGACACAGAGTGAGAGAGAGAGAGGGAAAGAGAGAGAGAAAGAAATATTTTATTCTTTTAGGAGAGATTGAGAAACTGAAGTATGAAAAAGTCTAATGACTTACTGAAGGTAATACAATAAATCATGCATAGATAAAGTTTCCTTTTTTAAAGCTACTATTCTATTCATCAGACTACCTATAAAATATAATTATCAGCTACTAAAATGTTTAAGGTGTATGCCCAAATATGGTGGAGATTTCTTCTTATGTGTTAGATAAAATATGTACTTCCCTTCTTTTACTTACATAAAGTAAACTTTTAATATTTGATAGTATTAAAGGAATGCCATACAAACTAGAACACAACCTTCCCTACCTCATAACAGTGTCACTATAGCCACATTTTCTGATTGTGTGTATGAGTCATTGGCACAGAGGACTAAGTTTAGCAATGTGGTTGTTTTACCACGTTTGCAAAGTAAAGGATGCTTTTGAAATATGAAGTTTTAAAAAGAGAATTAGTTTATTGAAGGGGAAGAATTTAGTCTAACAGAATGATGACAGGTTGAACAATTAGTTGGTCTCAAAGACAGTATTTAAACCAAATTATGAGTCTTTTTTGTAAGGAATTAAAAGATTTGCTTCAGGAAACTGGTATACCTTTCAAAAGCATAAATGCTATTTCATACATCATGAGTTATTTTTTCCATATATGCATAAGACGACAAGGCCTCTGGTCTTTCAAATTAGGGTAACAGAATTAGATGAGTCATTAATCTAAGAGGTCCTAGGAAATTCTCAGGATCTTTTCCTATTTTAGATTTATTTAAGAATTTTAAAATTGCGATCAGGTTTTTCTTACATTATTCTAGTAAGAACCTATTTCTCATAGCTTTCTGACAGCTAACTAAAATTACAAGGCCTTAGTTAGATACTAGAGAACACTGTTTTCAAGAGGCTGTTGAGGCATGACCATTTGATAAAAGTGTTTCCAAAATCACTATGAAATAAACATAAGTATTACCTGGAAAAATGTACTCAGTAAAAACATGCTATCTGTTTGGTTAGTGATGACCTTGAGAACCTATACTATACTCAATTTAAAAATACTTAAGTAGTTTTTGTGCTATTGGTATTTTTAGAAATATTGCAAAAAACCCCCTCAATTTTGTTTCACTTAAGCTGTTGTTTATTTCAGAAAATTAAGACTAATCAGGAAAGAGGAGCAGATATATCATGACATTTTCTTTTAGCTGTTTAATTTTTTTTTAAAGTTTTGCTTTACTGTGTGATTTAATGAGTATGGAAAATGCCTAACAAAGCTCTTTGTCTGATTTGTAATTTGTCTTTGAGAATAGCCTGAGATTCTTAAGAACCAAATGTCTTGTCTTTGGTCACCCAGTCAACATCAGGCACCCAAGACCTCTTTACTTTGAAAAAATGTGTGGTCAGCAAGTTATCATAGAAACTGAGTGCTCAAGATAACTGCTTACACTTTATATAAAGTCTATGGATACCTAACTCAGAAAAATAACTATATCAACAAGGAGAACTTGGAAACATATAAAAGTATAGGATTTACTCTTTTAAATAATAAAAAGTAGAAAATTAGTAGTCTGTTCAACCTTCATGATAAGCAGTTCATTTCACAATTCTAGTCTTTTATTGGCTTTTAAGGTCCAGAAAAGTAACTAGTTCTCAGCATGATTAATGCTCCACTAAGTTTTCAATTTAACTTAGAACTTTGTTATTACTTTCCTTTCCAAATTATTCCCTCAAACAGACAAGCACATTCCTTGTATCTGCCTCAGTGGCTTTTGAGACACCATTCCAAAAGCTGGGATTGGGTCTAAATTGCTTTGTAGCCATTTAGATGTAGCTGATGGAAAAGAAACTAAGCCCTTCCTCAATTTGGTTTATATAGCAACAATGCTACAGGTAATATCTACCTGGGGGGAAAAAAAACAGTCTGAGTAGTGATCAGTATTTCAGATGCAAAAAGAGGAGGGGACAATTGTTTCTTCATGGGAAGAACCAAACAGATTAAACTGGAGATGGAAAAGAATTAAAATTAAAATAATTTAAAAACATTTTTTTAATTAAAGAAGGATTTAGTATCTTTACTTGGGTCTCTGTATGGTGCATAAGCAATTAAGTCTGTGAATTATGCATTTTAAAAAATTTGCTTCATAATACAACAATGTCAAGAGGGATTATAAAAGGAGATTTTTTTTCAGCTTTTCTAATTTTCAGCTTCTTTTAGGTTATATCTTCCTCTATATTTGCATTGTTAATTCCTATTTGAGTAAATGGATTCGACTGAGGTGCTTGTGCTGAAGGACTGATTATGACTCATATTTAAAAGTAGTCAGCATGCTGGCCTGTAGGAAAGAGGATGCTGGGAAGACCCTGCATATTGGAATAGTCAGAAGGACAAGTGTTTTTTTTCCTAAGCCATTCCTGTAAAATCCCCATGTAGTTATGTTGTATAAGTTCTAATTCTTACAGTTCCAGTTTGTTTTAGAAATAGGAAATCTTTATTACCTAGCTGGTCCAAAGAAGAAAATAGATCTTTTATTATAGCAAATTTTTTTTTGAAGATGAAAATACAGAAATTATCAGCATATACTAAAAATATAGTATTCTGGGAGTAAAGTGGGAGAAAGAGGGTATATCTCTGAATAATTTGCCTTGGTCAAATCAAATAAGTTTTAAAAATCATACTCCCCAATAAATGGAAATAATTGATGCTTTCCCTGTGGGTAAGTCTAACTTTTAATTCTTTAAATGAAACACTCAATTAAGGCTGTTAGTGGGGAGGTATTAGGAATTTCTTTATCTCTTTCCATTTACCTACCAAACTTAATTTTATTTATGGGCTCAAGTCTGCTCATATTTTGGATTCCTATTTGGGCAGAAGGAGCTCCAACTTCAAAAAGCCACTGGTTTAGGATCAGGCTTGATTGTAATTTCCCAAAGTTCTTGCTCTAAAATCCATTTTTGATTTTTTAATTCAATTAAAATCAACAAACATACACATACATTTACATTTATATATAATATATACATTTACATATATATATATATTATATATACACTTAGTAGGCACATTCAATGATTGATTGATTTGATTGTATATTGAAAATATAAGGACTCTGGAGGACTTAACTTACTTTGCAACCATTGTTACCTGCAGAACACTGCTTCCATTTGGGAGAAGCACAAATCTGGTAGGGAAGCACACATTTTCTAAATCTTGTATGCCTGCACTAGGGAGGTTGCTTAAAAATCAGATGGAGGAGCAATATTTTCAAGCCAGGCAGAGGAATTATTAGAGTATAAAAATGGGAGATCAGGGCCTAAAAGTCAAAGCCAGTAAGGTAACAATACTCCAAAAGAACCTGAAGCACAGGCATGAGGTTAGTTTAAGGATTTAGACTGAACATGCTAAGATGCATCTATTTATCCCTGAAGCCTAGAAATAGCATGAGGCAATGTCTGGCAATCAGAAGAGCACTAAATTTGGAGACAAAGGACTAGGTTTGAATGCCAGCTGCTCCATTAATACCTCTGTGACCTTGGGCAAATCATAACTGCTCAGCATCTAAATTTACTCATTTACAAAATGAAAGGTTTGAACTCTATGGTCTCTTCTAATTTTAAATCTATAATTGGAAATCTGAACATGTAGAACATTCCAAATCATTTTCCATAACTCACTCATATTCATTTCTTTAATATTTTTGTACTTAGCATTTACTTTAGTACTTATTCACCCAAGCTAAAAACCTGAGTTATTTTTTACTTTTCCTTCTTCAACCCTGATTTCCAATTAATCATCAAATATTATCATTTTTTTCTTTTGAAAGGTCTATTGAATCCACTCCTTTTTTCATTTCTAATGTCATCACCTTATGCATAGTTCTCTGTGCTTCCATCTTTTGCTAAGTACTCAATGCTAGATTCATATTCCTATGGTTTCATTCAATTGAAAAATATTTTAAAAAGTATATTACTTGCTAGATAATGAAAATATGAAGATAAATAAATATAGTACTGCTTTCACAAAACTCGTAGTCTAAAAGGAGTTCTGGGGCAAGCCCAAAAATAACTGTAATACAGAATAGAATCTGATAAATTTTTATCAGTGATATAAAGTTTTATATATAGTGTATAACAAAAGAGAGTTTGGTACTGGGACAATCAGGGAAAGTCTCATAAAAGAGGTAGTACTGGTATTAAATACTGGAGGATGAATAGTATTTCAACTAGTTGAAGTTTGGAGTTTTAGACATAAGGATAGTATGAATGAAAGTATGGAGAGAGGAGAGTGGGTTGAATTGGGAAAACAGTAACCAGTACAGTATTAAATATATTGTTTAGTACATGATTTATATATTGTACATTTAGTACATTGATTTAGTAGTGTTGTCTACTATTCCCATATTTCTAGTGACATTCCATTGTCCAAACTGTGCTTAATGATGACATGCTCAAGGTTTATCCCACTAGTCAGTGATAGAGCCAAGACCAGGATCCTGATCTTACATCCAGGCCTATTCCTTAGTGTGGTGCTCAAGCACTTCTCCAGTTAGGTTTTATTCTATCTATCCAAACTTGGTTTCTTCTTGTTCTTGGTATGAACTTGTTGCTGTAGTCAGGACCATCTCCTCAGTGTTTCCAACTGGATGCATTGGGTTTTAATTCCTAGTTCAATCCCTGTTCTTAGTCTAGCAAGCTTTTTTCCCCCTTTATTTTTATAAAGCCTTTCTATCTTTAAGGCTGCCTCTCCTCAAATTCTCCAACTGGTCTTCCTCATAAATTCCTTATAAGAACTCTAAGTTCTTATAATTTCTCTTATCCCTAACTAATGTAATTCATTTTATGTGTCATTTTCATTTCTAATTACACACTGCCTTGCATTATGATTTAAAATTTTCTTTTGTACATACATGCCTTATCTCTCTCAGTAGATTGTAAATTTTTGTAAGTAAGGACTGTACCATATCCTTACAAAATATCCTTAGTGCCTAGTATGGTGCCTAGTGTGGTAGGTATTCGATATAACTAATCAAATTAAGCTGTAAACTTGGGCAAAAACCAATATTTCTAATCATTGCATTTAAACAGAAGAAGAAAGTGGTATGCTAAAAAGGAAATTCTACAATTACAGCACTTAGGTTATTTTGAAGAGACAAAGATACTCAATAGATAAAAAGCCCTTTTGGAAAAAATTTGCAAGTCACATACACACATACACACATACCATTAAATGTTGGCAAGAGAGACATACAAAGGTTACTGATGTCAATTACTCTTTCAGAACAGTAAAAACAAGGAAATCGATAACAATTTCACATTTTCTAAACAAAAAACTCAAGGAAAGTACTACATGGACAACGTGGATAGTTAAAAGAAGGGGATACTTTTTGGCTTTGTTTATACAGATGGAAATAAAATATGAGAGAATGAAAAGAACAAGATATGATAAAAGTCAAAGGACAGTTGCTATGAATCAGAGGTTAAACCTGACACATAACTTGAATATTCACTCAGATGCTGGAGCTAGATATGACATTTTTAAAGCTAAATTCAGATTGAAATTTATCAATGGAAAAATAGTTATTTTTGAAAATTCTATCATTATATCATTTCAGTTTTAGGCAAAATTGAACTAATGTCTAATTCAAATTCCCCTCCTCCCTAATTTCTCATTAACAATAATTTACTATGTATTACCTGAATGGCCTGGGACCTTTTGGGTTTAATTAAACGGAAATGTGAAATTGAGGTATCATTGATATTCTAAACAATTTTCCTATAAATTTCTTGAAATTAAGAATTAAATATTTAAAATAATTTTCCCTGTCATTTATGATTTCAGATTTCTTAATGCTTAGCTATATGCTGTTAATAATTGCTATTCTTTTATGGGTATAATATATTGAATATTATTTTATATTATTTTAATATTTATATAAGCCTAATACTTTATAGGTAACTGAGTGGCATTATGGATAGAATGACAGATTTGGAGTTAGGAAGACTCATCTCCCTGATTTCAAATCTGGCCTCAGACTCTTACTAGCTGACTCATTTATGAAATGAGTTGGAGAAGGAAATGGAAAAGAACTCCAGTATCTTTGCCAAGAAAACCCTAAATGGAGTAATGGAGAATTGGATATGACTGAAATGACTGGACAACAACAACAAATATTTATATACTATCTATTATGCTAGGCACTCTTCTAAGCACTTAACAAATATCTCATTTGATCCTCACAACAGTCCTAAGAGATTATTATTTCAATTTTATAGTTCAGGAAACCAAGGCAAAAAGAGGTTAACTGATTTGCCTGTATCCAGCTAGTAAGCATCTGAGCTGAATTTGAACTCAGGACTTTCTGAGAGCAGGCCTAGCTGCTGTCAATATCATTCTTGATAACTTAATATGTATAATGTGGTTTTCCCCAACCCTAACTTTGGACTCAGATTTACTCTAGAAGAAAGATACATATTGAGGAATCAAATAAGGCAAAGGAAACAAGTCATCTTTGGAAATAAAGGCACATGTCCTTATGTCATGTCTATGCAGAAGTATACATAAGCAATGAACCAAATCAGCTTTTTAAAGGAAGTTGTAAGATTAAGAAGCTCATATTGCTGGCAAGTTATGAGTTATTGTTGTACAGAATACAGTAATTTTTTTCTGTTTTAATCACAAATTAGTTGCAATCCAATAATTCTAAATCCATTCCCCATAAAGATTTTTATATGCTATCATAGATGACAAAATTTCTTTCATTTGAGAGTGCATAGTGTCGTTTTAAAGTGTTACTTCATTGACTCTAACTATCTTTTGTGGCCTTAAGACATCATACAGAGTTGTATGTACCTGGTAGGTTGCTGGTGGACCATTTTATCAGGAGAATAACCTCCATTGGGTGGAAATTCTTTGTGGTGGCTGTTTTTACTCTAGTTAGGTTTTTCTAGTTTCTTCCATCTACACTGATTTGGAAAATGTGATAGGAAGTGGGGCTGGGAAAGGGGGAAAAAGCAATGCTTCAAGATTCAGGGAATTCTGAATAAATTTTATATACAAATAAGTTATGATTTCTTCACCATAGAAAACTTCTAATGGGAATTCCCTCCATAAGTCCAAATTGCAACCAATTTGTGATTTGGTAAATGAGTCCCAAACTGATGCTTGAAAGTCAGAGAAATTAAGTTACTTGCCCAAGTCTAAATAGTAAATATTTAGAAACAAGATTTAAGCCTAAGACTTTCCTAAACTCTGAGCTCAGTATTTTGTTCATTACATTACATTGCTCCTCATTTTGCCTTTATACCAATTATATTTCTGCATTCTTCATTCCCGTTATGGCAATTTTCAATCCTGGGGAACTTCTGATAGAATAATAAGAAGGGTTTGTTTAGGAAATTCTGATAAAAAAGGGGTTTTCTTGAATCATGCGTTACTATGGAAAGGAATTACCAAGAAAAATCCTGACATTCTGAGTCAAGTATAATATCATGGAGTAAGCTTTATTTATTTATTATTATTATTTTTATTAATAGTCTAGAAAGAAATACTAGTGTTACTCAATATAATATGGGGGGGGGCACTCTAATCTATATTTTACCTGAAAAGTCAGGCTTTCCCTCAGAGGATCCAGAGCATGAACTACCCTGTAACATTAGGTAGGTTCTAGAATGATTAGAAGTTTGAGTCTCTGTTAGGAAAAGTCTAGGATCAAGATTTATTTTGAGACTTCTAAGCACATTCTGGACTTCTAGGATCAGGAATATCTTTATAGCCCAAATGTATCTTTTAAAGTAATTATAGCCTTTTTCAGACTCTTGTGGTCCACATTTTCATCACCAGAGTAGAGTAAAATTGATTTCATGCATTAAGTGCCAATCTCCTGGGCATTTATAGTATTCTTTAAATAAAAACCTACCTACTTCCTTTAAGTAATGTTTGAAATGATTTGTGACTCTCATAAACAGAACAAATACTTTGTAAATAGTTAATAAATAAATGGAAGTTATTTAAAGTCTATATGTTTAAGATATTTGTTATATTACTTACAAGAAGCTTAGCATCACCAGTTTTGGCCATTCATTAGAATGGATGTCTAAAATTAGTTATGCATCAATTTTATTTGGAGTTTTAAAAAAAGTTAGAATATGATATTAAATATTTATTAGATATATTAGATATTTATCTTAATTGTTATCTTAATACATCCAAACTACATAAACATATTCTAAGGCATATCTTATTTAATCAAAGTAATACAAGTGAACAAATTCACAGAACCACAGAATTTCAAAATTGGGAGGGATTTCAGGGGCATTTGGTTGAAACCATCCTGAAAAATAATCAACCAAACAAACAAAAAGCAACCTTCATTACAACACACCTTGGTCATCTAGCTTCTTCTGAAAAGCACTATTTCCTGAAGGAACCAGTTCCAACTTTTAACTGTTCCAATTCTAATTGCTAAGACATTTCTTTCCCTCTACCCCAAAGTTTATATTCATCTCTTTTTGGTAAAATACAAAATAACTCCAACTTTCCAGATTCTCCTGTGTGTGCTTATTTCTCTGTGGTCATATCATATAACTTAATACATTCTTCATATCTACCATCTGCTTTTATCTGAAATCAGGTATTACTTAAGCAGATAATTGTGAATACTCTGTGACATTCTGTTCCAAAAGTAGTCATCAAATGGAATGATTTCTATCTTTGGATGCTCAACAGCATTCATTTCAATGATTGATTTAATTTTCATTTAAGATATGTGTTGCAGGAAATCATCACTACAGTAATACTGAAACAACTTTCCTTTAATGAGCTATGTATATATATGTATATATATATACACCAAGAAATATATCATTAAGAATTCAAATTAAGCTATCTACATTACATCTGTGTGATAATATTAAGTCCATGCTCACATCTGTGTGATAATATTAAGTCCATGCTCTTGGGAGAAAATGGCAATAGAATTCTAGCAAATTAACCAAATAAAGACACCTGAAATACTTAAATCATTTATATGTATGCTTAGATAGTTCTATAAAGCAAAGTATTTTGTTGTCCTTTAAAAAATTGGTTCTAATATTGTTCACCAGCTGGTAGAGAATATATTTGTAGATAAGGGTCTACTTAGAACTAGGTTCATCTGGAAAAATAACAATAATGAAAAAACTTGATTATCTTCTGGAAATCCACTGCTCTTAACAACAACAATAAAACAAACAAAAAATCCTAGATTTGTGGATGACTGGGATTAAAAAAATGCTCACACTTGTTTTCATAGCTACATCTTTGATGACATCATTCAGTGTGAAATTATATCAAATAAAAATGTACATAGCTTAAAAGCTTTTAAAGTGTTATGAAAATACTCTCAAGAAAAGCTTGATCAATCTGAAAATGAATCAGCATGGTATAGTGGATAAGAACATATGCCTGGATTTAATTTCTGCTTCTGGAACATTCTTCTGTAACTCTATGGCCATAAGCAGGTTACTTAATTTTTCAGTTCCCCAGGAAAAAAAGGCAAGATAGTGAATTGCTAATTTATATTGGCAGAGGAAATTTCCCCAAGAAACTAAGAGAATCATAGATTCTAAAATTCCCAATAGCCTCCCCGCAAAAAATTCCATACAACATGCAGCTTTTGAACACTAACTCAGAAAAATAATGAGGTTCAGCAAATTGTGATTTTGAAATTTGATGATTTTTTGAAATATAATTCTCCAATTTTTGTGTACCTTATTCTCCTCAGTCTCTTAAATTATTCTTCCTTTTTGAGTCCCATGTTTCTCTTTTTCTTGATCTGGATGTTGCCCCAAGTTCTAGTTGAGTTTCTTAGGTTCAAGGTTCTCTATTTTCATTTGCTCATGAAAGACAATAGTGATAAATATGTTTTATTGAAGTATAACGACAGGAAGCTGGACCTTTCCAAAGTATTTTTATATTTCTTATTTTTTGAGTCTTTCCTTTGGCTATCCTTTTATTTCCTTATCATTTTTACCTCTTGTACTCATGCTTTTTAGAAGCATCAAATGGACTCCCAACTGAGCCAATGTCTGGGTTCTATAGAAAACTGTAAATTCAGATAAATTCAGATGAAGAAGCCAGGGAAACCGACAAAACAATAAAAAAGGGAATAAAAAAGGGAAATGAACTTGACGTAGAATTAGAACTTAGTAATAATATATATTTTCCTTACTTTCTGGATTCTTATTTTCTCTGATGACATTTAAAAACATAAAGTATTTAATAATAATCACCTATAAATCAAAGGGATGTCCATTAATTGGGAATGGCTGAACAAACTGTGACATATGATTGTAAAGGTATATTATTGTTCTGTAAGAAATGACGAGCAGGATGATTTCAGAAAATTCTCGAAATACTTATATGAACTGAAGCATTGTGAAGTAAACAGAACTAGGATGATGTTGTACATAGTAATAGCAATGCTATTAGATGAAGAACTATGAATGATTTAGCTATTCTTAGCAATACAATGATCCAAGACAATCCCAAAGTACTAATGATGAAGCATACTATACACCTCCAGAGAAAGAAATCATATTAATTGGATACAGACTGAATTATGCTAATTTTTCACTCTAATTTTTCTCCCTTTTATTTTTGTTTTATTGTACAAAATTACTAATTGGAAATATTTTCAATAATTGCAGGTATATAACCAACCTATATCAGATTTCTTATCATCTCAGGGTGAAGAGAAGGGAGGAATGAATGATTGAATTTGGAACACAAAACTTTAAATAAAGATGTTTAAAAATTAAAATAATAATAATAATAACAGACTATTATACTCTAAAGTCATATAGTTATTGTCTGAAATAAATGTCTGACATGTAAAGGACAATATTCCATCTCAATAAAATTTTAAATGTAATTAATTAGTCATTGTTGAGTGCTTAACTAAACTTACAAATAAAAATCGTAAATCTCCTTAATAACAAATTTTATGTTTAATAACAATATGTCCAATATCAGCTTTATATTTTTTTTGGTGAATTTGCTCTCATTGAAGTTTGACTCACATTGCCTTTCCAAATACTAATTCACAAATTAAATTTTAGAAAATGAAAAATGATAAACTAAGTCTTTTTCCTTTAGAAGAATTCTAGGCTGCTCTATAATATGATTAAAATGACATTAAAATGATGATGGGAACAGGAATGATTTCTAAGCCTTTATTAGTTAACAGCATATTTTTTCTCCTGTAGAAATACCAATAGTTGGAAGATGAAATCACCAACATGAAGAGGTGTTAATCTTGGTCTCTAGACCTGGATTTAAAAAAAAAATGTACAAGGAAGGAGGGGAAAAAAACAAGACAGGTGGGGGAGGGGTTTCCTTCAAATGGATGATGTACATTCCTTTGAAAGAAAACTCCCCTCTTACCTTGGTCCTGGAGCTGGTTAGTTCTCCTCTGTCCTCCTCCTAGGGGAGAAATACCCAAAATTAAACAATAATAGAACATGGTCGTGTATCAAAATCAGGTTCAATTCTGGTCAACCACCTTTCTCAGGTCTCACAAAACACTACCAACTGTTCCATGTTTTGAAATTTGTAATTGGATTAATATTCACTTTTAGGATTAAGCCAATGGGAACAGTCCTTTGAGATAGAAGGAAAGGGGAATTTAATAAGTGGGCTCTACAAAATAATGATTTAAACCAAAGGAAACTTTGGAGACTACCTATACTTTTTGAGTTAGTCAAATTTAATTCTTGTTTAGTGTACTGGAGGTGGAGTCAGGAAGACCTCTGTTCCACTCTTACCTTTGTTTATTAGCTATATGACTCAGAGTGAGTTCTTGACGCCTTTGAATTTCAGCTTCCTCATTTGTAAGATGAGAATAAAAACACCCATCCTACAAGATTGTTATAAAAAATCAAATGAGACTTATGTGCAGTCCTATTTCAATCATTATCTTGTTATTAATATGGGTATCCATGATAGACTCAGTACAGGGAAAGCTTTGTATTCTGACTCTGTTTACTACTTGTGATCTTGGCTTATAGTTGACTCTTTAATTTTTAATTTAAAAATTTTAAATAAGGAACTTTAAAATGAGAACTGTGAAATGGAAAAATGGAATACTGAGCTAAATCCTGTCTCTTGGTATTTTTAGTGTTTGTTATGGATTGGGTTTGGACCTCTAGTTTCACTGATGTCAGGAATTTCTAGGTGAGCAGACTCCCTTTTCTAATATGTCTGCACTTTTTTTTTTTGCAGTTTTAGAGAGTTTCTTAGAGTAATGAATGGTGAATCAATTTGTTTCTGGGTCACAGAGTCACATTGTGTCAAATATATGGCCCAAATCTTTAGGGCTTCATGGTCGGGCAATTGAAAAAAGATATAGTTTAAACCAATAGCAGATACAATTTTAAGTATGATGAACTGCTAAATGAAGTTAGTCTAATGATGGCTATCTGGGAGTGTTAAAAAAATTTAGGGAAGTAGACATTTGCAAACAGTTTATACTAAGATTGATTTCTATTATGAATATAGTTTGCGTTTGGATATATGTATATTAGGCCTTCATGGAAATAACAAATATTTTTAGAGATAACATTTCAAAGAAAGTGATCGTCTTTTCTTGTCTCTATGATTCTCTTTAGGAAACTATCACTAAACCAATAATGTCAGTTTCATGTATTCCCCTTTGGCATAATCCTAGCTCCATTTAAGCTTAAATATAGGACAACTGGGTTGAGTTTTGTGAGACATAAAGGAGATGACCACGAATCTTCCTGATGCCATACAAGATCATGTGCTATTATTATTTAGCTTTGGGTAACTTGATAAAATATTTTATTGAGTCAAACAATATCAAGCGAGAATACATGTGCTTTTATATTCCAGCACATATTAATCATTAATCCAAGAAAAATCAGAATGAAGAATCTCATAATCTATAGTAATAAATGTGATTAAATTTATGAAAAAACTATACTGTAGATTTTCAGCCTACAAAATATGATTTCCTAAATATTAATATTTTCCTGTATTCTAGATAAATTAATCTTATAAAATCAGAATTGTTTTTAAAAGTATATGATAAAAATCTAGTCAATATCCCTCCCTACATGTCATATATTTGTATGTATATGTACATATATGCACACCCCCCATATATACATTTGTGTATAATGTATACACTTGTTAAAATGCATAAACAA
The DNA here is from genome assembly GCA_023553655.1 of Myrmecobius fasciatus. Classification (NCBI taxonomy): domain Eukaryota; kingdom Metazoa; phylum Chordata; class Mammalia; order Dasyuromorphia; family Myrmecobiidae; genus Myrmecobius; species Myrmecobius fasciatus. The sequence goes on from JAJPUD010005555.1 coordinate 128,849, forward strand.
GAAAATATAGGAATTTGGAATACTCATTAGAGATGTTAATGAATATTTTAAAATATGCATTTTTTATATTTTTTATTAAGAAGTTGTCATTCTGAACATTGCCATAATTATTGAATGAACTATTATCTTCAGCTGATGTTTATATACATACTTGTATATATATGTGCATACCAATATATTTCAATTATATATATGCAGAATATTTGTATATTTTATTTAAAAAAAGAATGGATGGAAGGAACTGTATCTGGTCATACTCAATAAAGAGTTTTTTTTTAATCAAAAGAACCAATGATTCCTTTGGGGGGACCTGCTGGATCTGTTTATGAATGGATGAAATACTCAGAAGCAGTTTACTCTTCCATCTGTCTGGTTCTAAAAGCTTATAATTAAGCTTTAATAGCTTAAAACTACACTAAGACTTTGGGGATATACTGTGTATATGTATAATTCTTGGAATGTATATTATGTATCTTATGTGTTAAAATATACAAAAATACACAATACATTTATATGTTTGATGATAAAAAGAATGATTAAATATGATGTATATGTGTACATATGCATTAAAAGATATATCTATATTTATACATGTTACATTAAAACATGTATGCATATGCATAATTATTTTCAGAAAATTTGCTTCTTTTCCATCATTCCTTACAAATTAGTAGAAATGACTATGCTTTCACAAAAGCATTATATTATAAATTCAAAAAAGTTTAAAAATTATGTAGAAATCAATTTATATTCACTAAACACCAATACTTTCTGAAATTATAAATCATTAAACTTAATATGGAAAGAACAAATATTGTTTTATGATATGTAATTTAAGTAGGAGCTCACTTGATGTGGCTTAAAAGGGGATAGCTTAATATTCAGAAAAAGACTAAGTAATCTATGAATAAAGATAGCTGTAGTTACACTTGCCTTGATTGGATAAAAATGACAGTTGCTAAGTAGACTTCATGCTTTCAGGACATAAACTGATTGCTACTTGTGATGAAAGGAAAAAATGGAAAAGAAATTAAATTCTCCTAAAGTAAAGTAACACAGAGGTTATCAGGGTCATTACTGTGCTTAAAAAGCAAGCAAACAAAAGCCTTTCTGTGAAGAATTTAATACTGAAAACCTGGAGAATGCCACCCTATATATATCAATTGCCATTCTCTTCAGGTCCTGAAATATATGTTTTCTTTGAAACAACAAAAGTCAATTGTTTTATTCATAAAAGTAGAATTTTTTCCTGATTTCTCTATATCTCAGTCAGAATTTGAAGAGCAAGGCTTATTTTTTTCTGATGTCATTAAATTATATTGAATACTCTTCAAATGGGCTCTGGTTGTTTCTGTCAGCTATTAGGAAGACATGTTTTCTTTCAGGAGTATGAAGTGGGGTCAAAAACTGCGATTTCTTAAGTATTCAGAATTCTTGGATGTAAAAACCCCTTCTACTAATGCGGTAAAAAACAAAACAAAACAAAAAAACCCAACAATTCCCCCTCCCCGCCCCCCCCCGGTTTTAGTCTTGAGAGTAGCCAAGAGATTAAGTGACTTGATCAATGTCAAATAGCTAATAGAGGCCAAAGGAGGACTTGAACCCAGGTTTTCCTAAAAGCCAGTTCTTTATCAGCTATACCATACTGCCAGAGATATTGTTAAGAGACAATTGAAAACCCCAAATACTCCCACCCAGATTTTGGAAATAGGTTTCTGTCCAGTCACACTAAGTAACACAACTTCACTAGGAAACAACTATAATTGACCCTTCTGTAAATGCAGTCCAGAACACAACAACATGGCATGTCTGATTTCTAGTGCTGCACTGCATTCTAAATTTCTTAGCCACCATATATGTGGTCACAAAATGATTAAAGTAAATTAATTTGCTTTGCCAAAAATATCACCTGAAGAATTCTAAGAAACCAAGTAGGGAGTTTCCAGTAAAAATTTAGGTCTTTGATGTTTTTAAACATTTTATTGTTGCATGTCAATTTTCATAAGAGCATCAGGATGAATAAATATATAAAGGACAGTTGTTAATATTCCAATCCCACTGTATCAGAGCTTCTCTAGTTTATCACCCAAGGGATCTTTGTTTGGCTCTGTGTTGTTAAACATTTTTATCAACGACTTAGATAAAGACATAGAAGACATGCTCATCCAATTTACAGATTACACAAATCTGCTAGTACACTGGATGACACTGAATTCAAAAGAATCTTGACAAGCTGGTGCATTGGGTTGACTCCAATAAGATGAAATAATAATGAAATTCAATGTAAAGTCTAGTACTTTGGTATAAAACAGTCAAATTCACAAGTTCAATATGTGATAGGTATTAAATAATAATTGTTCTGAAAAAAGATTTAAGGGTTTTACTGGAGTACAGGTATATTATTTATCAGCAGAATTATGTGGTAACCCCAAACAAACAAACAAACTGACAAAAATTAAGATAACCTCAGGATGCATTAGCATCTAGAAAGTGGAATTTGTCCTCATCATATCTTATCTGGGCGATAATGTTCAGTTTTGGATGCCATAGGTTAAATTGGAAATTGACTAGAGAGAATGTGTTCAATCAAAGGCAAACAGAATGAGAAAGGATAAGAACTGAGGATACTTAGCCTGGAGAAGGATAGCCAGGGATTGAGGAACCTAATTTATAATTTTATTTTTAAATATGGCTGTCATGTGGAAGAAGGATTAGATTTGTACTGCTTAGCAAAACCAAAGGTAGGGGCAGCTAGGTGATGCAGTGGATAGAGCACCAGTCCTGAAGTCAGGAGGACCTGAATTCAAATCTGGTCTCAGACACTTAACATTCCCTAGCTGTGACCCTGGGCAAGTCACTTAAGCCTCAGCAAAAAAAAAGAAAACAAAAACAACAACAACAACAACAACAACAACAAAACAAAGGTAATATGTGCATGTTGGAAGAGACTGATTTAGGTTTGATGACATGAAAAACTTTTTAATTATTGGAGTTATCCAAAAAGTAGAATGAGCTACTTAGGAAAGTCAGTGCTTAGATCTCTTTAGAGAGAGGATTCTCCTTTCAAGTTCTTCAAGCAGAAGGATTTGAAGTGGGAATATTGGTTATAATAGTGGAAATTCCTTTAATGTATGAGTTGGACTAAATACCGACTGAGTTTCCTTCCAATTTAAAATTTTTTTTTTTCTTCTGTGACTAGGAATAAGAGATATGGATCTGAATCTCAGTTCTTTCATGCTGTCTTTTATTATTTAGGTAGAACACAGCTTTTCCATGTTTCAATTCCCTCATCTGAACAAAATGGAGATAATACTTACCCCACCAATTTCATGAGTTTATTGGAGAAATTAAATGAAATAATGCATGTGAATAATGCTTTGAAAACTATAAATTATTGATTGCAAAATATCCAAAGGTAAAAAGCATGACCATTATTATCATCATTATTGGTATGTATGAAAACTTGGAAAAACCTAGACTCACAGAGCTTGAGAATTGGAATAGAACTCAAGAGCTATTTATCCAACTAAAATACAAAAGGAATTACCATTAAATAATTTGACATACCCATCAACTTATCCAGCCTCTGGGATCTACTACTACTCAGATTCCTCTCATCTCTTGTCCTTTGTTTTCACCACAAAACCATCTCTCACTTTTTCTGATCATACATTTTCTTGGTTCAAGAAAATAATAATAATAATTAGCTCCTTAAAGTTTGTAAGGGAGCAGGATCTACTACTTCTCAAGGAAGCCCATTATACTTTTGAATGGTTCGAATAAGGAAGCTTCTCATGGCATCTGTTTAAAATTCACTCCTTTGTAACTTCCACCTGTTTCCCTTTGTTTTGTCCTTTGGGATCAAACGGAATGAGTCAAAGTATTCCTCTACATGATAGTCTTTAAAATACTTGAAAGCAGTCCTCTCTGTACCTTTTCTTCTAGAAGCTAAAGATCCGCAGTTCCTTCAATTGAACCTTAAATGACATAAACACTCAAGATCCTTCAGCATTATTGTCCTCCATTAGATGTACTACAGCTCATCAAGATGGAACATTACCATTGATAAAGGTAAGATAGTTCTCACTTTTACTAACTATATGGATTCCTTGATTTCGTTAAGATGTATATATTTCCCCACTAAATGGTAAATGGAAACTCTTCTGTGCTTTCTTTTCTGTTTTTTTTAATCTACAAATTTTAGAGATTCTCTGAAGAGCATCCTCCAATATGTTAACTCTCTATGTCTTTTAACATTATGTGGATACCAGGGAAGCATCCATTCTCTTAATTTATTTTCTCCTCAGTTTTGCATTTAGCATAATAGCTATAATTATTTAAATTTTTTATTGAAGAATTGAATTTATCAGCATGGATATTCCCTTATCCTCTGCACCACTGAAGATTACAACCTGTTTATGCCTTGTTATTCTGTGTGATTGTAGTTCTTATTCATGCTCTTCATAGATAAGAGATATTCATATAGTATTCTTCACATAGTTCTTTTTCACATAGGTCTCTTTCACATTCTGCCTCCCTGTTCTCAATGTTCAAGAGGCTATTTTCAAATGTTTTGGTTACCAAAGTGGAACTTTTATCATTGCTCACTCTTAAATGTATGATGTTAGCTGTATTTCAATGAATATATGAAATAAGCAACATGCATGTTTTCTCCATCATTACTGATTTTGATCCATCCATTCCTTCTCAGCATGTACAATTCATGTTCAGGTTTTCCTATAAATCTGCCACAAAAGATCCCTTTCAAACTTATCACACATTGTGGGGTCCTTTTTCATGATCTTTTTATATTTTACAAGTCCCAGTACATTAATTGTTCCTCCCACCTCCTGTCCTTTGTTTTCACCACAAAGCCATCTATCACTTTTTCTTATCATACATTTCTTGAACCAAGAAAATATATGATCAGAAAAGTGATAATAATAATAATTAGCTCCTTAAAGTTTATAAATTGCTTTACAAATATTATCTAATTTTATTCTCACAATAATCCTTGGAGATAGATTTTATTATTAGCCCATTTTATAAATGGTCAAAGTTAAGCAAAAAAAAAGTTTAATGGCTTGCACAAGATCACACAGATAGCAGGTAGGGGTCAGAGGCTAGATTTGAATTAAGATTCTCCTGACTCCAACTAATGTCTATACACTAGCATGACCTAGTTATCATGCCTTTAATTGAACATAGATCACCACTGGAGATATTATGTGCTCATTCTTCTTTGCCTTGTTAATTACAAAGAGATAATATGCTTAGTATTGTTCAAACTGCTCATGTCTGTAACCCTTTTCATAAAGCAAATAGTGATGTACTAAAAAAAAAAAAAACCCTCACAAAAATCAACTTGTCACCTTATCTTACTATTGTACGTAATTATTCCATATACTTCTTTTACTTATTTTCTATTGTGTTTTTAATGTGAAATGTCTTCCAGAAATAAAATTTTATATGAGTAGTTTACTTCTCTTGCTCCAGAATATAATCTAAGGGGGAACTTTGGAATTCCACATTTTATTTATGGTTTTCCATTTTGATCCTTGCCAAGTCTCAGCCTTGGATCATTCCCACCATCTGTTTTCATTTCTGTACATTGCTGAAAAAAGTTGGAGAAAATCACAAAACCATGCTGACTAGTTCTAGCACAATTTTGTATTATGTAATCCCAAATGCACTCTTCTATTGTGTATATTCTATTTCTCTATAAGTTCCACTTATTGTTCATAATGAATAATAAAAATAATTTTCCTAATTAAAATTGTAATTTAATGATTGTCTTGGATAATTTCTGATTTTTTTCCAGCTTAAAGTCCATAAATTGCAGTATCAAAGTAATAAAAAATGCTAAAACTAGTATTTAAAAAATCAATGACTTAAAAAGTAGGATTATTAATATGCTGATTATGTTTTTTATTGTCTTTTAATATATAAGATGTATCACAAGTTTTTATTTTGCTTTGGTATTACCTATTGTGAGCTGTAATAGTTTTAAGATTTTGTTATTTATAATTGTTTTTCAAAACATTTTGTGACTTAGGGCTTTCTTTTCAAGCAGAATAATGTTTCTTAGTTTATTAAAATGATTGATGTAATATCAGATTTTCTTTAGAATTGTTTTTTAAATATTGAATCTGAATAAAAGAAAAGAGTTCATAATTATTTTGTGATGGAATTATAATATATATCCATCTCAGGAAATAACATTTCCAGAAAAGTGGTAGAATCCTAAGCAATGTAGAATGTTCTGCATTTAAAATTGAAAGATTTACTATTAGATAAAGGTTTATTATTTTAAAAAGGATAAACACACTTCTCCTAACAGCAACATCTAAATAGATTAGAACTAATTTATTTTTTCCTAGCAATCTGGCTACATAAATATGTAGGTTTGGGACAATCAATATTAAAAGTATTAGCAATGAATATTTTCTAGATTCATAGTGACTTTCTATTTACATGTTAGTTAATGCATCTGATACAATGTAATTAAGCTCCTTCAAAGATACCTCAGAAACATGTTACTTTATACTCAGACAAAGCAAAAGATTCTAGAATGGGTTGTTTTGGGAATAAACATAAAAAAGAAATTGAACAATACTTCTTAAATATGATTAATTTTAGTTAATTTGTCAAGAAATGTAGCAAGTTCTAAACACATTATTATTTTCTAGTTCAGTTTATGTGACCATCAACCCACTCAGATATTCTTTTCTTAAATGTGAGTCTTAAAAGGGTTCCATTGACATAGAAATTATCTTGGATAATAATGGGAAAACTGACCATCAATGTTTATGAGATACAATTAAGGATAAAATACCAGGCTCAGAGTCAGGCAGATTGGAGTTCAAATTCAGCCTCAAATATTTACTAGCTGTATGACACAAGGCAAGCCACTTAATCCTGTTTGCCTCGGTTTTCTCATCTGTAAAATGAACTGGATAAACAAATGGCAAACCACTTCAGTATCTCTGCCAAGAAATTCAAATAGCTCATAGAAAGTCCTACAGGACTGAAACATTAGAGCAATATCAACAACAACAAGAACATGGGGATGGGATCTAGCGTTTCCCTGGTAAAGGAAATCCCCACTTGAAGGAATTCTCCCTTTATCAATATACATGGGCATTTTGTATAATAATGGTGATACTAATAAATATCATTTATATAGTGCCTTAATGTTTTCAAAGCCCTTTACATATTTTAGATCATTTGATTCTCACAACAACTCTATAATGTAAAATAAGTTAATAAACTTTCCTTTTTATTTCCTTCTCTAGTTCATTTTATAGATGAGGAAACTGAGGCAAATGGGGTTAAGTGACATGCTCAGGATTTTGCTTCTTTGAAAACCCAAATAAACAATAAAGATGCTCTATATAATTGAAAGCTATTATTATTAATGTTTTTAGGTTTGTTATATAGAATGAAAGTAGAAGAAATAATTTATGGTGTATTGAAAGGGCACTGGCATTGAAATCAGAAGACCTCGTGCTTCTCTTGGCTCTAAAACATAATAGGGTTATTATCTTTGGCAGGTCATTTAAATTTTTCTGAGCTTCGGTTTCCACAAATATATAATGTTAATGATAATGCTTTCACTACTAACTATATGGGGGTTGTTGTAAGAAAACATTTTATAAACCTTAATGTGCTAAATAAAATGTAACCTATTATTTTTATTGATAATAATAATAATGATTTTATCAGTAGAGGGAGCTCTTGTTGAGATATTAAAATGATAAGAATAAGATATTTTCTATTCAAGAAAGAATAATATTAATTATTACATTAAAAACATGGCTGACATTTTAGAAACAACCATTTTGTAATTTAAAGAAGTGAATTGGGGACAAAGGACCTAGTTTCAAATTGTAACTTTGCTACTTACCATATGACCTGAGTAAATCACTTGGCTTCTCAGTATCTCAGAATTCTCCTCTATAAAAGGGGGCTACATGAGATGAACTTTAGGTTTCAGCTCTGGATCTCTTATCCTATGATAAGACATACTCTGGAGCTATTGTCCTAACTCTCACTGGCACTGATGAGTTAGGTCCTCGGAGTGTAGCTACTACATTTTCTTGGGGCTTGAACTCTAAGAATTTCAGGGTGTCTTTCTAATGCTGTATTACTTACAAGCCCCTTTTGCTATGATGCCTGTTGTTATTATCAGTGATATCAATTAGTATGTCAGAATTAATTAGCTTTAGAAAGGCAGTATTTACTAAGGTAGTATAATTAGTACAGTTGGGAACAAACATTTCCCTTAAAATTTTTTCTCTCTCTCCCTTTCTCTAGTTCTGTGCATCTTGTGCCACAAACAATACATAGAATCCCAGAACAAATGAACTAAAGCTTAGAGAGCACCTGTGGCAAAATGGTAGTTCTCAGCTCCTAAAGTTCTTTTGCTGGTGTCTTCAACATGGTCCCCTAAGGAATGATGTCATTTCCTCCCACTTGTTCTTATACTTTTTCTCATCTCATAAGGGCTACCCTTGGCTCCCAATATAGATACTCTAGCCTCTTGTTCTAGGGATGTTTCTATGATGATAATAGGAAGATGGGAAATCCAAACTCCTTGGAATTTCCAAACTCTCATGGTCTTCCCTCAGTCAAGAGATGGAAGAAGGCAGGTGAGAAAATGGAACAACACTGAGGTCAATAGCTCTGCTTATTCCTCAGATTCTCTTTTATAGCTCCAGTAGGATTGTTTGAATCTTCTTCTAAACTGACTCTCTAGTTTTACATAGGCTACACAGAGCATGACCAAGTTTTCTTGGCTAAGTTAAAAAGAAAAATCCTCTCCTACTTAGACCAGTGCCAGACCTTGTTCATACCTAGTGAACAATTGAGGTGTATTATTACCTGATAAATATACCAGGTCTGAATGGGGTGGAGTGATTTGATTCAATCATTACCTATAGTCCTATAAAAAGGGGTTCACTGAAATTCATTTAATTTTTTAATAAGTTGGACATTCATGAATAATGGATAGTATCCTGATAACCTCAGTGTCTTGATCCTTAAATATATCTATCTATTCCCAGGCATATTAGTTATTAGTTAGGTTGTATGTTCCAGAAATAATTCACATGTATTGTGATATTCTAGATATTTATGATCTATGATATTCTAGAAATTTAAGATTGAGGAGATCATCACAGATCTGCAAAATTTACTATCCAAAGAATTGGGATAAGAAGGCCAGATAGGACATTCTCCTCTCTAGAAAAGGAAGTTTGGAGATAAGAGTCCAATAAAAGTGAAGCAAAGCTGTTTAAAAAATATTTACTATGCTAGTTCTTTGAATAAAGTAATAAACAGGGGGCATGTTTGCTATTCATGGACTCTAAACTACAAATAAGCTTTTTATAACTGTAAACTTCAAAAGCATTTACCATCTAGAAAGTTATTATTGATAGTTATGCTCTTGCATGCCTAGGTTTGAAAGAATGTTGATTTTTACACTTGTTCTTTATTGTCCAATATAGGCAAGGTAGTTTCAGGGAATATAGGTGTGCAACTTTTGTTTTGTTTTTATCTGTAAGACCAATGAATGGCACAGTAGTCATGGTCACATGCTATTCAAAATGTAATCCATTTGGAGCAATATAACTAACTGCTGATTAGGGAACACAGCTTTCTGGTAAACTTAGTATAAAGAAAACCTGAGTTCCAATCCTGCCTCTAACACATAGTGGTTTTGTAATCAAAAACAAGTCACAACCTACCAATTCTTCAGGCAAGTCTCTAAATCTGATGAACTACTGATTTTTTTTACAGATGAGTAACTGATCTTATTGATAGAGGGAGTTTCCACACAGAGAGCCTATTGGACTATCCAGCATTTAGGAGCTTGGATCAGTCTGACCCAAAAGATAAGACCAAAAATAAAATATTTCTTTTCCAGGCTCCACAATGCAATTTGGCTCCAGTTCTTCTCCAAAGGGAAATGTGAATTTGTAACTATTGAAGTTTATGAATATCAGAGCTATCCTTAAAGGAGGACAATGAAGCATTCATCTTCTGGGACGTACTGTGGTATAATGTGGTATTAGTGTGAAGGGCATTGGATTTGGTATCAGAGAGACCTGGATTTCAGTTTTGGTTCTAACTCTAACTGTTTGATGAAGGGGAAAGCACCCTGGATTGAAATCTGAGGATCTGAATTCAGATTCCTCATTTGTAGAATGTGTCTAATAACATTTACACTCTCTATATGAGGTGATCAGTTTAGGGGGCCCAGTGGATAGAATGGAATAAATGTGGAGTCATGAAGTCTTGAATTAAAATATGGCACTTACTAATTCCATGGCTTAAGCAAGTCACTTAGCCATTCTTAGCTTTAGTTTCCTCATCTGTTAAATAGGGGTAGTAAGAGCACCCACCTCACAGTGTTGTTGTGAAGATTAAGTGAAAAAAGGTATTTAAAGTGATTTGCAAACCTAAAAGTACTATATAAATGTTAGCTATCATTATTGTTGCTGTGATTATTGTGAGGAAAGCACTTTGTAAAATGCTAACAAACAATCCAAAAACATTTATTAATCATCTACTATGGGCCAGGCACTACTCTAAGTTCAGAGCACACAGAGATATAAATGTTATGCAGCCATGAGATGTAACTTTGGCATGACTCAGGGATACCATATCTTGATAAAGGCATTAAGTGATTCTTATTTTCAACTTATTTTCTTACAAAATGGGGCAGGAGGATGGAATCAGAGAATAGCCTGTAAGGTCCCACTTTACTTTAAGTCTCTGATCCTATCATCCCATTTATTAGGGAGCGGCGGGAAGGGATTGATGAAAAAAATATCTTTGTACCCCCAGAATCTAGCACAATGATGTGCAATGAATAAGGGAATTTCTATGCTCAACAGCCTCTGGTAGGTCGGTACATCTTTACTAAATGTTTGTTAAATTGAATAAATTGTGAATGTTGACTAGTGTCTTCAAAATCAGGGCACAGCAAACATGCCCCTATTTATTACTTTATTCAAAGAACTAGCATAGATGGAAAGCATGTGGATCATGTTTCTCTGGCCTGTGTTTACTTTATACTTCATTGAACCAGGCATCTCTGCAGGCATGGCCAGAATCTGGGAGCATAGGGACATTGCACCTAGAGAAAAAGTCTGATGTCCTGGCCATATAGTGTTAGATATTTGTGATTTCTCAGTTATCTTATATCTTCTAAATAAATAATTTTGATAAACAGTTAAGGCTGTTGCTTGAATTCCTTAAGAGTTTCCAAATTCTGGTGGTCATGGAATACCGAGATAGTTGGTCTCAGATCTAAATTGAAGTCTTGTCTCTGACATATATTTGCTGTATGGATCTTGGAAGCGCCTGCCAGTTTCAGTAGGCAATTCTTGATAAGCTACTGATTAAGTTGCTGTATTTGCAGAGAAAGTTCCCCACACCCAAGAAATACAGGTCTGACATCCTTCTCTTTACCTGTGTTTGGCTTTCTGTTCTTATCCTCACTCTCCATCCCCAGAGCTCCTGAACTTTTCAAGAGCTTCCAAGTTGACTGAGACTCCATGTCATTATGGGAAGAGGCATTGCAACAAAGTAAAAATACTAGTACTTGGAGTAGTAACTCTACCACTCAAATAATTCTGATCTAAGGCAATTTTTTTCACCTTTTTGGTCTTCTATTTCTGAAGTTACAACATGGGAAGACTGGATGATTTTGAAGGGTATATCTGAATATAAAAGACCCATTTCTCACTATCCTCATTTAAAAATTCTTTTGTGGAATAGGTTGATGGCATGAACAATTTGTAAAGGAACTAAATAGTGGCATGTTTTATCAAAGCATTGACAGGTGATGGGGCTGAAGCATAGCAGTTGTGAATTTTAGTTGAGACCTGTCACTTAATCATTATGAAACCTTGGATTATTTACTTTGCTTCTTTGTGGAATTTCATTTGGTTATGCTCCTCTGATCACTCACAGTGTTATTGTGGAGGATGATAAAATAAATGATGGTGTGACTTGCTATGTAAATGTCAAATAATGAATTTAAAAAATCTTTGCAGCTGAATTCCTGCATCATGCAGCTATAATATTGTTATGTAAGTTATTCCCACTTGAATCTACCTTCTCCATGAAACCATTTGCTTGTTTACAACCAGCTGGAAGGGATCTTTTAATTTTTTTTTTCTCAAAGCATTTTCTTTGGATCTCTTTTCTGCTTTTGTTTATAAATGTGTCTGGATTTCTTTCTCCACTATTAGATTATATGTTCACGAAGGTTAGGGGCTAGGTTTAATCAATCAATGAACAAGCATTTTGCAATGCTAGACACTGTTGATACAAATACAGAAATGAGGGTTCCTGCTCTCCTGCCATTTATATTCTACCAATAGAGTATAATATATTGTGACATCGGGGATAGAGTATTGGATTTGGGCTTGGGTCCAAAGGATTAAGAACCTGGGTAAAAATCCAACCTTAGACACTCTATGTATCAATTTCTTTATCAGCAAAACGGGGAAGGATGGGGTGATGGAATTAGCAATGATCTGTAAATTCCCATATTGCTCTAAATCTCTGATCCTATCATCCCATTCATTAAGGAATAGTGGGAAAGGAGTGATTAGAAAAAAATTTTATAGTCCCAGTGTCTAGCACAATGATATGCAAACAATAGGGGTATTTAAAAGTACCTTTTACGCTCAAGAGCCTCTGGTAGGTTGGAACAATTTTAGTAAATGTTTGCTAAATTGAATAAATTGTGAATATTGACTTGTGTCTTCAAAATCAGGGATAAATTAATACTGGTTGAATGGTTATTAAATTATTAGAGCTTTTTTCCTAGCAGATGATAATGACCAACCTCTTCTCCCCAGAATCTTTTATGAATTTTTACAAATGAGCATACCCATTAAGTTATATACAAAGATGCTTCAGTCTGAGGGTGATGATGGAATATGGGATGTGTGTGTGTGTGTGTGTGTGTGTGTGTGTGTGTGTGTGTGTGTGTGTGTGTGTGAATTTGTGAATTCCATTTTGAAGGCCATGTCAGACAGTGAAAGGCAGCTTTGGAAAGTCCTCCTAAAATGGAAAAATGAGTAGGGCAGGTAATAGAATGTGTGCCTTTCATTTTTCGACAAGTCAAATTGAGTAAAGAGACTTGTACTCAGAAGAATGGGCATAAAGTAATAATTTGTTTTGAGGGAAAGAGAATAGCAGTTTATGAAACTATTTATCAAAGTATGAAACTTAAGGATATGCTATAAGGATTCTTCACAGCAATGAATAATATATGGACCGTGAATTATAGTACATAATACACAACTAATGGGGACCTATGTAATTTTAACTTTTCTTCAGTTGTTTCTGAAACCTGAGAAGTAGTATGATACAATGCATAGAGGACTAGCTTTAGTGTCAAAAAAGAAATGAATTTTTCTAACTTCTGACTTATCAAAGTGTGACAAGGGTCAAGTCATTTAGTATCCTAGCAACTAAGAGTATAACTTCTCAGAAGAGGTACTGAATTGCCTTATTGCAGAGTAGACATTCTTTACAATGAAATCATAGATCCAAACAGCACAACAAAAGAAAAATCTGAAACCTAAATATAAAATTTAGGATTTTGAATGGCAAAGGAAATTCTTATGTTGCTTCTAGGATTAAGAATTCAGAAAGCCAAAAAAAAAAAGAATTCAGAAATCCACAGATAGGTTTATATTGGTTTCAACATGTAATCCCCACCCCACATGACAAAGTATTCATACAATTTGTCATATTGCTTCTCATTTTCAAAATAAAATGTATTATTCCCCAAATAGAATTCACATTGTTTATATAAAATTGAGAAGTATTTCATAGTCAATGGCTCTTCTCGCTTCTGGGTGGCACTAAATTTCTGGATGTGTTGTTATGAGCCTAAATCTGACAGATTGCATCCCAAAGCACAATGTGAATATATGACAATTAAGATCACTGTGACCATTCCTTGGGGTGACAACAGGCAACTGGAAAGAACTCATAAAGAATATTTTTCTTTTTTTTATACTGTAATGAATTTCTTCTCAAAAATTTTAAGTATTCTACTTAATTTCCCAGTAGAAAAAATTATCAGGATGATATAATTGATATAATTGAGGTTAAATTATAAACTCAAATATATGACTCAACTTATCTTAGATATATCTACTGTCTTATAGCTGATTATAGTTTGATGTCAGGATATATTTAAACATTAATTATAATTTTATTATTAAAAAACTGAAATCTCTCTCTTCAAATCTGCCAAGGGCACTTTGCAATATAACAATTCTAAATTTCCAATATTTGTCATAAAGTAAAGTGACATGATAAATAATGCTATGTTCCACATATGGTATATAAACATCAGAAACAATACCTTTATGCTTTCCTAATCTACTCCACAAACTGGAGGAAGTATTGCTGTACCCACAGATGCTACTGTGTCCATGATAATCTGCAAATATAAATTTGTATGGAATTGTTGATGACTATTAAGACATTGCAAACTATACCTCTTCTTTCCAAAAAAAAAAAAACCCAAAACAGGGTAATTAAAATAATTCAATTCCAATTCTCCTCCCGAAACTCTGACTGCTTATTCTGTGAAAGGCACATGATGTCCCTAGTTTTTTTTACTGACATTCTCCATTGCCATGACCCCAGCTACCTTGCAGCTGGGCATGGTCAGGTTGGCATATTACCAAGTTGGTGCAACTGTGTCTCATTCTTTTCATATCCCGCACATTGATAAAAAGATCCCTGAGCACACTGCTTTCTTTTGAAACATCATTTCTTTGTGGTAGTAAATACATCTTGTTTTCATCTCTGGCACACAAATATCTTTCAGAGAAGGGAGTCTAAGTTTGAATGATAATCCATCATTTTTGGAGAAGACGATGGATGATGCATCTGACAGCTGGAATAATGCAGTTGGCTTCAAATGCAAGTAAGAGCAATTGGTTGGTTGTAAGTCAAGTCTGGAAATTTCTCCTTGACTAAGGAAAAATTCCAAATATGACCTTTTTTCTTGGATTATGTTCAAACTTCAGAACACTGTGAATTTTCTTATAAGAGATATTTTGATATAGTAGCTAATAACACTTATGAGAATAAAAATTAGACAATTCTTACCCCAAATAAGATCTACTGTAGTTTATGAGATTTCCCCTTTTTCTTAAATAGAATTAAATTAGAAATAAGTAGACTTCATTAAATTAGAAATAAATAAATATTCAACCTTTTCCTTACTTATTTTACTTGCTATGGACAAATTTAAATGCCATATGTTTACTGACAGTTTTGAAAAAGTTCCTAAAATTGAGAGTTTTTAAATAATGCTACATACTATTAATGTTTATCATCTGCATAGTGAATTGATTTTGGGCAATCAGTCATATCAAATAAAGAATTAATTGGAGGTTTCTGTTTCAGACAAACCAGGATTGCTTTTATGTAAAGTAGGTTCATGAAATATTCTAAAATCAAGACAGTCTCTCAATACAGTTTAAAAGAAAGTCTGATTTCCTTCCTCCAAACTCCCACCCTCCTGAGGTAAAGGCAGAAGGCTTATGTGTTTCTATAGGAGATAACCTTGGGAGAACAAATCTTGCTGCCTCTGGCTTTTCTCTCTCACAGTTTATCTTACCCTCCTGACATTTACAGTTTCAGTGTACACATTATTCTAGACTTCCCTCTTTGCAGGTTTAGTTTTCACAAATGACAAATTTAATAACTTTCACATACCTGGCAATCTGCTTCTTACTTGTCACAATCCACCATTATTCTTTTCATGTATTATATGGATTGTCCCCTGTTTCTTATACATGATGCTCTTCCTTTTGTTTATTTGTCTTTTCACTGGCTGCTCCCTTGCACCTAGAACATTCATCCACCTCCCTACACCTCTGCAAATTCCTGGTTTCTTTTGAGACCCATTTATAATCTTACATTCTTCAGAGGACCTTCCTAATATTTCCAGCTACTGCTCCTTTCTCCTCTAAGGTCATACTCCATGTACTCTACATGTAGCTTATATGTTAGCTTATATGTCTCTAAGCACATACATGTTCACTCTCCTATTAGAATGTAAGATTCTTTAGGGCAGGGACTATCTTTGCTTTTTTTTTATAGATCCTTAGAGCTAAGCACAATGCCAGAAACATAGCTTAATGATAGATTGAAGTGAACACTGGATTTGGATTCAGAGGACCTGAGTTCAAACCTTATTCTACCAGTTTTCACCTGTGTGATCTACAATTAGTCTTTTAACTTATTTGTTTCCTCAACTTAAGGTACTAAATTAGATGACTTCTAAGACTGATGATTCTATGATTTTATTGCCAGTTGCTTTCAGGAATTGATTATTAGTTTCTTGCAAAACTGGTAAAAATGCAGATTAGTAGAAATCACTCAATATAATAAATTTTGCAAGGACAATGCACACACTTTTGCTGAGTCTGAGAGAACTGATCTTCTTAAATTGTCTAAATATATCATATATCATTTTATTCTTACAATAAGCTCTGCATTAGGTGCTAATACTAATTCAGTTTTAGAGAGAGAAAACTGAGACTGAATATGACTGACTGTGACACAGAGTCAATAAGTTTCTGGGGGGAGATTTGAACTCTGGTTGATTCTATCACTTTTGGCACCAAAGTGCCTCTGTATGCCAAGAATTTTGTAAAACTTCAATTTAAAAAAGATGAAAGTTCATCTTAAAAGTAGAGACTAATCATCACCAATAGTTGTACTATTTTTTAAAGATTTATTGACATGATAACCAGACAATATTTATGATAACTCTTGATTATTTGAAAAATAAAATTCTTCAAAAAGGGCTCAAGTATTGGCTTTTCACTTTTATTCTATATTCTCATCCTCCCCTTCTATGTAACATTTATTCTGATTCTTTTTCCACTAACAGAGAAGTTTAGAGAGTTTTAACATTTCATAGAACATTAGAAGCAGGTTGCTACTTGCCATTCATTTCTTTCTGCTTCTGGAGAACCCTACATAGATGGAAAGAATAATACTCTTTGGACTGGGGGGTGGTGGTGATGAAGGAGGAAGTGGAGGGAGTCACTTTTTTGCTCAATGAATCAAAGCAGCAGGGTTTTTTGAGAAAGCAATCTTTGTTTGGATTTCTAAAGGCATGTCTAACACTTGGACCTATACACAATGGAAAAACTAACAGAGAGTTCACTTAAAAAATGAATGATACTAGGCAAACAAAGCTCTAGTTAAAAAGCTTGGCACCACAGGGCAACAGGCTTGGTTTCAGCTGGACTAGTAAGGGAAGAATGGTCCCAATTCATTCTGGCATCCTAGATGCAGGATGAGCCTCCAGGAGCTTGTCACCAGTAGCCTCAAGTATATCTAGTCAGTATCTGAAAGCTTTATCATCTATGTACAAAACATTTATACTGCCCTTAGGTTATTATTTTTCTTTCTAATTAAAGTAGAATCTCAACAGAATATGAATTAATGCCCCATGAGTAACAGGGGCAGGTGAAAGTTACTTGGCCTCTATAGTCCTAGTGAAATTCCAAAAGGCATGATGAGATGACTGAAGTTTTGGTATGCAAAGTCCAGCTTGCTCAGGAAATTGTGGCGTGTATATAAAACAAAGCATATAAACAAATTCTGTCTCCAGGAAGCTATGCCCAACAATTACCTCATTAACAAGGCCAAAAGAGGGACAGGAAAGAGGGGAAACCCACTGGCTCATTATTATACAGCTCTACACAGAAGAAGCTCTTCAGCTTCACCCCAAAACAATCCCCGTAGTGTGAGATTTGACAAAGTGGCACATTTAAGACCAAATTTGGTTGTCATTAATAGGAGTCAGGCGCAACTGCATCTGAAGGCCAAATTCAGTTCTTAGGGTTTGACTTTCATCAGTATAAACAGAAAGAATAAGGAAATTAATGTTAATTGAAAAAAATAAGAAATTTATCCATACATCAGTGAGATAATATATATGCAACTACTTTCTAAATTGTAAAGCTTTCTATACATGGAAAGTCTCACCACTAACATATTCTTTATCTTTACTCCCTCCTTTCCCCCTTCCTCCCTCCCTTTCCCCCTCTCTTCCTTCCTTCCTTTCTTCCTTCTTATCTTCTTTTCTTCCTTCCTTCCTTCCTTCCTTCCTTCCTTCCTTCCTTCCTTCCTTCCTTCCTTCCTTCCTTCCT
>JAJPUD010005556.1:0-17301 GCA_023553655.1 Myrmecobius fasciatus
AAAACAAAACAAAACAAAACAATGAATTAAACATGCTTCTGAAATTACAAAAAGCCAAACAAAATTACTTAATAGTTAAATAGTTTAAATAATTAAAACTAGAAGCTATATTTTAAATAAAGTAGGCAAGTTGTTTGCTAATCTGAGGTAAAGGGGGAAAAAACAAATTTTCGATATCAAAAAATTCAAAGGAACTATTTACAGCAAATGAAGAATGAATTTTTAAAAAATTAATAGAAAGCACTTTCACAAATTATATGCCAGCAAAAATGCTAACAAATAAATGAAATAATGTTTATAAATATATTAACTAAACAGATTTCCAGAACAAGAAATAGAGAACTAAAGTAATTTAGAAATTGAATGTCATAAGTTAACTTCCAAACAAGGGGGAAATGACCAAATAGCTTTAGAAATCAATTTATAAAACAATTCAAATTTTCCATAAGTAGTATGGAAAAAATAGGAAAATAATGCCTCCCTTACAGCTTATATTATAAGATAAATTTGGAATAAATGAAAAGGGAAGAGGAGAAGAAAAGACATGACAGAAGAAAAGACAGAACAGAAGAAAAGAATCACTGAAGCAATACTAAGACCAATATCTCTTAATAGATATCAGTGCAAAAAGTTGAATAAAATATTAATAAGGATGCTATAGAAATATGTATTTTTAAATTACATATTATAATCAGGTGGGACTATTCTGGGGATATAAGATTGACTTTATATTAGGAAAATTATAAATGCAACGTTATTCTTGTTCAGTCATTTCAACCATGTGCAACTCTTTGTGATGCAATTTGGAGTTTTCTTGACAAAGAGAATAGAGTGGTTCACCATTTCTTTCTCCAACTCATTTTATAGATGAAGAAACTAAGGCAAACAGGTTAAGTGATTTGCCCAGAGTCACACAGCTTCATCTATAAAATATAAATAAAAATTATCTAAGAGAACTAGACCCAATTATTACATATGTATTTAGAAGAACAAAAGATCAATAATTTTAAGGGAAATAATGGAAGGGGGGAATGAAGGAAGGAATCCCAGCAATATAAGACTTTAAAGTATGCTACAAAGCAATAATCAGCATAATTTGGCACTGGTTAAAAAATAGAAATATTTGTCAATGGGCAGATTAGGTACATAAGTTTCAGAAGCATTTGAATGCTGTGTCATGGAGTTCAATAATCCTGGGGACACACACTACTAGAGTATGGACTCACTATTTAACAAAAAAGTACTGGGAAAATTTTATACAATGTGCCACAATATTCTCCAAATTAGTATAAGACCTATACAAAATGTACTAGAAGATTTTGGAATGAGAGATCTTTCACAATTATGTATAGGAAGGAGAGTTGTTGACCAAATACATATATGTGTACATATACAGAGACATATACAAACATATACCTATATTTATGTGTGTTTGAATATGTGTATCATTTCCTTTCCAAGTCCCAGAAAATCATTCCTTATAACAAAGTAGGAAAAAAAGGAGAAGAAAATTTAAAAAGCTCAGCAAAACCAAACCACAAATAATCTAACTCTAACATCATATGTAATGTTCTATATCCATAGTTCCTTCTTCTGTGAAAAAGAGAGGAAGATGCATTCTCACATCTCTTCTTTGTGACCAAGTTTAGTTTGTATTTAGAGTGATAGCTTTCAATTTTGATTTTGCTGCTGTTCTTCCCATTTACATTATGTCCATTGTGGATATTATTTATCTAATTCTGTCTGCTTTACTTTTTATTAGTACATGTCTTGCATGTACTGTATTCTTCTGTATTTCTCTGTATTTCTCATATTTGTCATTTCTTTTAGCATAAAAATATTGTATAATATTTTTCCATGATTTGTTTAACAAACCTCCAAACAATATACCCAATATACTCCACTATTGCAAAAAGTGATGAAATTTGGGATATTTGAATCCTGTCTTTCTAATTTGAGTTCTTGAAGTTATTTGCCTAGCAGTGGGGTATTTTTATTTACCAAATATTATTTAAAATAATAGCATTTATAGTTTGTCATGTGCCTTACAAATATTACATTTTATTCTTATAACAACTATGGAGATGGTTGCTATTATTATTCTCCTTTTTACAATTATATATTTTACAAATTTATATTTTAAACTGGCATAACTCTCAGAGATCTTATCCCTCTACTAGCAAAGAGGATCAAAGGTTTTCTGGTTAAGGAAAATTCTTAACTCTTTTCATAGTGGCAAATTGAATATGGATTAAACTTCCTTGGGAAATGATAATAATTTTAATGCTTATTCTTTTATCTTACATCCTTTTAGGTATTAATATCTTATTTTAAAAGATCAGTTTGGTATTATTTTAATTGCATGCCATGTTTTCTTATTTATATTTCTTCAAATTTGGTATCAATACTAATCTTTGATCTAAAAAGTTGATGATCTATCTATTTATAGACACCTGATTTTATTTCCTCATTAACATGTAGTTAATTTCATTTTTACTTGCTTGCCATTTCTAGTACTTTCATCATCTGTTATTGAAGAACTGGTTCATTAAATATGGACATGAGGCCTCTTGTTTTATCTTTAGACCTTTGACTTCTTTTATTTCTTAGTCCTGAACCATATTTCCCAATATAATTTTCACTGTGTTCATGACTGTCATCACACAGTTGATGTGTTTGATTTTGAAGGGTCTTATGTAGTTCTTTTTATTACTTCTCCATTTTATTATCCTCTGCAAAAGAGTTTTGAACATTTTAATTTAAATGGAGAGAATGAATGGATTTTTTTAAGCAAATACTTAACATAATCACCATAATAGAAAATGTACAAGTGTCTCATGAAATATTTTCTACTCATCCTTGGATGCACAATAAAACCAATCCATTTATTTGTATATCTAAGAAGGACCTATAAGTCATTTTTCCATTTAGCTACAACTTCCTTTTGCCATATAGTTTCAATATGAGGAGAATGCCACTATCTGTAAGAATCAGTTCCTTCAAGTTATTTTTAGATGAAAGTATGCAAAATATCATCTGCAACAGCAACCATATTCTGCTTTTCATATTCATCTAACTCCAAAATCAAAAATTTTTTCTTTTAATCCCTTTTCAGTAATAAGTAAGACCTGAATTTTTGTCTAAAGAAACCCCTGGGTAACAATCTCTGAGATTCTTCAATGTAAACTGAGTCCTGTTATCAGCCTGTATATGTCCTGATTTTGTTGTTGTAGTTGTTGTTATTGTTGTTTAAGTTATAAAAATAGGGAAAGTGAATTATTTTATTTTCTGGTAAGAGGGGATTCCAGCAAAATCCAGAACTATCATTAGTAATAATGTAAATGGTCATTAATAATCAAGAAAAGAAGAATATTTAAAACATTTGAAATAAATTTGTAGTAAAGCCAAAAACATTGAAAAGGAATAATTTTATTTTATTTTTTTGCTTTTTGCTGAGGCAATTGGGGTTAAGTGACTTGCCCAGGGTCACACAGCTAGGAAGTGTCTGAGACCACATTTGAACTCAGGTCCTCTTGACTTCAGGGCTGGTGCTCTAACCACTGCGCCACCTAGCTGCCCCAATAATTTTATTTTTAAAAAATACTTTGTCCAGGTGCAACATTTAAGGAAGGTTCCAAGGTTGCCATCATACTTCTGACTTCAAAGGAGTTCACATTTAATTCCCATAAACCAAAAAAAGAAAGTCAAAAGAAAATATTATATGAATAAAAACATATGTGATAGAACTGGATTTTAAGTATTCAATCTCATTCATATCTGTATCCTGTCTCATTCACACATTACAGTCAATCTAAAAATTTACTAATTAATAGAAGTAGAAGCATTTTAACTACAGGTGTTTAGAACTCATTCATAGCTATGTACATTCTTAGTTTCTCAAGTGCAAACTACATATTTAAGAAGATTTTTATAAGACAACTAATGAGAACTCTATAAAAACTAAGAAGAGAATACAAAACTCTGTCTATATATATAGTTTTTATTATAGTAAATGACCTTAATTAAATATTTTGCTTCTTTGACTCTCTTTGCCTATTTTATTTCCTAAAAATCCTTTTCCTTGATTTCATACTTTGCACATAGTCAAATAAGTTTTTGGCTAATTTAAGTCACTTAACATGCTTAGTAGGGTAGATACTGTCTGCATCTAAACTATATGGTATAGAATTATCACTCCCCTTCTACTAACTTAACAAGTGATCATCAAATGACTATAATGTCTTTACAAGTATCTCAAAGCTATGTGCTTAATAAACTTATTTATTTAAATGAGCTTCCAATCTGGCATTCTGTCAACACTTTACTAATTATATACTAGTAAATTTTAGTAGGAATGGATTTACAGATGGAATGTTTTCATAGATACTATGCCAGATGATCAGGCCATGATTTTGGTGGCATGTGGTTACTGCCTCATGAACATCCTCTTAAAAGGGGAAAAAGGAGTGTGTCAGGTAGAAGGATAAATAATTATATGAGTTGATCTTAATAATGAAATACTGGTTCTGATTTTTTTTTTTTTTTTTTTTTTTGCTGAGGCAATTGGGGTTAAGTGACTTGCCCAGGGTCACACAGCTAGGAAGTGTCTGAGACCAGATTTGAACTCAGGTCCTCCTGACTTCTGGGCTGGTGCTCTATCCACTACGCCACCTACCTGCCCCACTGGATCTGATTCTTGCAGGGGCTAATCATCTCATGTACTCTTTGAAATTTGTAACAAATGGAAGAGAATGATTCAGAAAATAAATAATTGTTTATAACACTACACCCAGAATACCTATAAGCAAAAGATTAATTATCTCATCCCTATGACATAAAGCAGAACCACTATATTTATATTTATTATGGAGGGTTGAGCTAAGGATAGGAAGGTAATGTTTCTAATCTTATAGCTTAGCAAATATCTAATTGAAGGATAGCCTCTGAACAAATAAAGGTATGGATTCTCTGACTCAACTAGAAGCTGTCAGGGTATTAGGATATTTGAAGAAAATTTCTGTCATTGAAAATGGAAAGAATAGAAACCATTTCACTTATGTTAAAAGAAAGTTGCCCTTTAAAAATTGTTGCCCTTGCTATCTAAGGTGAGTAAATGTGAAATCACTGTCTTGTTTCTCCAAATCATTCTATTTGTTTTTTCCTGTCAGAGTTATTTTGAATTCATCTCTTAACATTCAATGTCACTTTTTCCCAGACTGACTTTACCTAAAGTTCTTCTCTGAACTATGCCAGATCAGGGTAGTACAGAATTTCTTAAAAACTGAATGTTTCATTTCTTTTATTCCAGTTCATTTCACTGATTCCTCCCACTTTAGATCCATATATCACTTCTCTCAGCACTTCTGTTAAACTCAAACTATGAAAAACCAAATAGAGGAATTAAGGCTGTCTGGTAAAGTAAAAAGGGGACTGAATTCCAATCCAGCTTTTGCCATAGTATGACTTGGAGCAAGTAATTTAGCCTCTCAGGAGCTTGGTTTCCTCTTGATAACACAAAGGGACTAAGTAAGTGTATGATTTTTTTTTAAATCTAAAATACTGTATCAAGGTAATGATTATCAAAGACTAAAAAGAGGAAAAATCCAAGTCTTTCCTAGAACAGGGCACTTTGGGTTGCTTTTTTTTAAGCAACAAATGACACTTCCTAAAGATAGTTTTATTAGAGTCATTATTGACAACACATAGCAAGAGTGATGTTTGTATATTTCTCTATATATAACTTGAAAATTCTACAAAGATAGAGAATACTTAAAGGGGAAAAAAGACTTGTCATTAATTAGTATGAAAAGAAATTTACAAGAATTTTTTTTTAGAAAAGATGAGACATTGAATTTTTCTACTAATCTGGAAAATCTTTAATTAGAAAGATTCTCATTATATAACCTATTGTTAGTAAAACTAAGTTTTTTACCCATTTTTATTATTTTCTCCATGCTATATTTCAGCAGTGTTGATTAATTCATATTAACTCAATTGTCTTTTTTAGGAAGTTTGTTGTTGTTGTTCAATATTTATGATTTGGAGTACAGGGAGTAAAGTAGTATGTTTTTTGGCTCTATTTTTCATTATTTCCCTATTTCCTCTTATTCTTCTGATTAAAAAAAAGAAGTTGGGTAGGCAATGTGTGCTTAGAAGAGGCAGATGTATTTGCTTACTCACATTTCCAATATTCATGTCTTTATGCCTTTTTTTTAAAATTCAGGTTTTCAAAATCTTAAACTAGATTTTTGTAGTATTCGTTAGCATTTGAAGCACCACTTATTATGAAGATTAAAAGTGCTGATTGCAAAACTTCTGTAAATAAAATCCCTTTTAATGACAAATCTGGTTTCTTTGCATAGAATTTTTTCTTATAATCTCTTTCTGGCAGAACACTTCATGTTCTGAGACTAGCTCCAATTACCAGCCACAGTAAACTAAAATACTAAATAAATAAACTTTCCATGCTAACAAATTTTAAGCAGATTGTGTGTTTTGCTGTTGTTGGTTTGTTTTTTTTTAACCATTACAATAGTGTAAGAAGTTAGTCATACCAAATATGGAAATTTGTTTAAAAGAATTTCACAAATTTAACCTATATCAGATTGCTGGCTATTTTGGAGAAGAAAGGAGAAAAATTTGGAACACAAAGTTTTACAAAAGTGAATGTTGAAAAACTATCTTTACATTTATTTGGAAAAATAAAATACTATTGAAAAAATTTTAAAGAAGTTAGTCTTACTTTGGGATAATGTAAGAAGGAATGTAAAAATATCACTAGCAGTTGACTTTGTTAGTGTATTTTTTTTTACTAAATTAACATTGATTTTTAACTTAGATTTTTAAAAACTATTTTAGCCTCCTAATCTAGATGTTCTTCCCATATAAATAGGATGGAACACTTTAATACTTAAAATTAAATAACTAAACATATTTAGAAAAAGACATAACTATAATAATATTCATGGAAAAATAGCTTGGAAAAAATAAAAAAAGAAAGACATTTGCCTAGACAGGCAGAAAGAAAAAGAAAGAGATTTTTGTGTGTGTTCTAAATTCTTCATTTAGCTTATACTAGTTTCAAGAATTTTTTTCCAAGCCACCAAATATGAATATATTTGAATATATTTTCATATATATGAAAAATATATATTTTCAAAGGGTTTTTTTGAGTGTGTTTAAATCATCAGTATTAACTTTATAGATCAAATAATATGTTAGACTTAAGTCATCTGACAACTTCCTTCATTTTATAGTGAAAAAAAATGAGGTCTCCACATAGGTTGTCACTGCCTAAGATTATGCAATCTTTAGTAGAATCAGGATTCTAATCTAGATTTTCTGACTCCCAATCCAGTGGGTTACCACAACACCACAACTTCTAGAATAAATACCTTCCATACATTTTCTGTTCTAGTCAGAAATCCCATCTAGAAACCCAAAAACCCCAAAGCCTTAACCACAAACTTGGAAACCCAGATAGCTTAAATGCCTGTCTTCCCAATGTCACATAGTTAGCTAATGATCAAACTAGGCCTGAAACCAATTCTCAGTCCAATGGAGTTATAATTCCATTCCACAGCAAGTATTTATAATGCTTTAAGGTTTGCAGAATGCTTTACAAATATTATCTCATTTTATCCTCAAAAAACCCTGGGACATAGTTTCCATTATTATCCTCATCCAAATAAGGAAACTGAGGCAGACAGTCTTTAAGTGACTTGTCCATTGTCACAGTATAAGTGTCAAGGTTTTCCTGACTTTTGCTAGCCTCCTATCCAGTACACCCTGTAACTGTTCTCTGCTTCTAAGTACTCTATTTTATTTTAATAGTATTTTATTTTTTTCCAAATACCTGCAAATATAGGTTTCAACATTCATCTTTGCAAAACCTTGTATTTCAAATTTTTCTCCCTCTGTTCCTCTCCTTCTGTCCCTCTCCCTCTGTCCAAGACAGCAAGTAATCCAATGTTAAACATATTCAGTTCTTTTAAATACATTTCCATATTCATCATGCTCACAAGAAAAATCAGACCAACAGAGGAAAACATGAGAAATAAACGAGCAAACAAACAAGCAAACTACAACAACAAAAAAAGGTGAAAATACTGTGCTTTGATCCACATTCAAACTCTGTAGTCCTCTCTCTGGATGCAGATGGCTCTCTCCATCACATCTATTGGAACTGCATTGAATCACCTCATTGTTGAAAAGAATCAAGTTCATAACAGTTCATCATCACATAATCTTCTTGTTACTATGTGCCATGTTCTCTTGATTCTGCTCAGCAATCACTCTATTTTCTCGACAGGCAGACCCTCTGTATCTTAGCACTGGCTGTCCTCTATGCCTAGAATGCTCTCTCTCCTCACCTCTGCCTTTTATTATCCCTAACTGCTTTCAAGACTTATGTACTAACTCCTTAACAAAGCCTTCTTTGGTCCCCTTAGTTGTTAGTTGTGTCTTTCCTCCTGAATTATCTTGTATTTATTTTATTGATTGATATCTGACCCAGTAGATATCTTACCCAATAAACACTTCACTTTCCCCTCTCCAAATTTTTAATACCTATCACTTTACTGGGTTCTTATCTGGTCTTGAGGCACTAATTAGATGTGTGACACTGAATAAATTATTTAATCCCTATTTGCCTCAGTTTCCTTACCTGTAAAATTATCTGGTGAAGGAAATGTCAAATGACTCCAGTCCCTTTCCAAGGAAACCCCAAATGGGCTCACAAAGAGTTAAATATTACTGAAAAATGACTGAACCCCTAACCCTTTTAAAATGGCTATTGAATTGAAATTTTTCTCCCCTCTCCTTGGGATCTCTTCTAGTAGGAGGACCCTTGGAAGTCATAAAAGGGAGACCACAAGGGATAGAGAGAGGATTGGCTCCAAGTTCATTGGCAGGTTCTAAATGGTAATATTAATTAATTAGCTAATTATAAAAAACCTTTATAATTAACACTAAAACACTTTAAAAAACACTTTAAAATTAATCTTTTCTCCCTCTTTTTTAATGAAGAGGAAGAGTTTTGCCTTCAGATTTAGTCATTGCAATGGCATCAATCTGAACTGAACTAAAAACAAACAAATAGCATTGTTGTTTAGGAGAAAGATACATGAATTTTCAGTCAGAAGACTTGATTTCATTTCTTGGATTTGAAACTCTCTACCTGTTTAACCTTGGGCAATTCCATTCAATTCAATAAATTCTTATTAGTCATTTCAGCCTTTTGGGTTTGTATTTCATCAAATGTAAAATGAGGACTTTGGACTAAATGATTTCTAAGGTTCCTTCCAACTCCAGTATCTTATCAAAGTTGTATCTTATCTAAGTTCAAGTTCAGTATAAGATTTAGGCTTTTGATAAGTTGGAATTGAATTTATAATTCAGGAGCCCAACCCTCTTAGAATGAGAGGGACTCAGTCATTGGTCACATTGAGATACCCTACTGATCCTTAGGCCTAAGGACTTTTTGGCTCCCTACTTCCTTTATAAAAAGTAGCATAGGATTTTAGAATTTAGAGAACATGTAGTCCAATTACTTCATTTTAAAGATTAAGAAACTGAAACTCTGGGGGCAGCTAGGTGGCGCAATGGATAGAGCACCAACCCTAAAGTCAGGAGGACCTGAGTTCAAATGTGGACTTAGACACTTAACATTCCTTTAGCTGTGTGACCCTGGACAAGTCACTTAACCCCAATTGCCTCAGCAAAAATCAAAAAAAAAAAAGAAAGAAAGAAAGAAAGAAACTGAAACTCAGAGAGTTTAAGTAATTTGCCCAGGGTCACAAAAATAGATCTTCTAACTTCAGGTCTTATATTATTCATAAAGAATAATTTTATATATACATCATATGTATATATATATATATATATACACACACATATACATATAGGGTTTCTAATTCCCAGGCATATTTGTCTCATTGATCCCAGACTGTATTCAGAGTAATACAATCTGGAATATGTTAACTTTTTTTCAAAGGATTATTTAATCAACACTGTTCAGTATAGAAGGAGACCTTTTGGTCCATAACTGTAGCTGAGAAAATTCTTTGTTTTTTCCTAGATGTGTTATATTACTGTGCTTTGACAGGCAAAGAGAAGAGCTGAGGTGGGGTTAGATAATCTGGTTGGTGATTGCATTTCTCAGAAAAGTAGATATGGAGGAAAATGTATGTGGTTAGTTTATTCAGTCCCATTAGGTTACTGTAATATTGTGTTTTCTCTTGCTCCATTAGAATATCTCTGTGGGTATCAAATGATATGATAAAGAAGTTATTCAAGTATCTATAAAAGTCAGAATAAGCTTAGTGCTCCACTTGGCATTTCTATTCATTGACTGATTGATTTAGATTCTGAAATCCTGTTAATCTTCATTGGTTTGGGGATGTGCTGGGAGTTGCCTCACTTTGGAAGAATTATAATTATCTGAGCTTTGAGGCATGACTAACTTTGAAAATCTCCATTTTATTTGGTTTTGAGGTTTAGAACTTTAAAGGTATATAGGTACTTATATTTGGGCCACAACATGATTTTTGTGTTGTTCAATTATT
This sequence comes from Myrmecobius fasciatus, assembly GCA_023553655.1. NCBI lineage: Eukaryota > Metazoa > Chordata > Mammalia > Dasyuromorphia > Myrmecobiidae > Myrmecobius > Myrmecobius fasciatus. The sequence goes on from JAJPUD010005556.1 coordinate 10,566, forward strand.
TTAGTCATGTTTGACTCTATGATTTCATTGGTGAGTTTTTTGGCAAAGATACTGGATTGGTTTACCACTTCCAATTCCAGCTCATTTTACAGATCAGAAACTGAGGCAAATCAGGTTAAGTGATGTGCCCAGAGTCACAAAGCAAGTATTTGAAGCTGGATTTGAACTCAAGAAGATTAGTCTTATCAGGCATATATATATATATATATATATATATATATATATATATACACATATGTAAAATTAGGTACTGTCATTGCTGTCATTTTCAAGTTTATCACTTGGTGATGCACAAGAACTCTGTCTTCAGATGCAGCAGATAGTAGACTTGAGCAGATCAATATGCAAGTGTTTGAAATCCTCTGTATTGTATTCAGGTTTGGCTTTGGTACATAACAGAGTAAATTCTACAGAGGCATAAAGCTATTTATTGTATCTTGCCAAGCTGTAGAAGTCATTGCTGGGAAAATACATTGTTTAATTTTATATCACCCTCTAAAAATACTACAGTATTGCTATAGTTTAAAATTGTGGCTAGGAAAGGAGAGAAAATCCTATTATTCATATTCTATGAACTTCCTCCTAATGTCTTCAGTTGATACTTGGAAATATTTCCCCTGTTTTATAAACTTTTCCTACCGGTCACTGAACAACTAGTAGCCTATTTTGTCTACAATGTAGACTGTAAAAAGAAACCATGTGAAGCATGTTGCTGGAAAAGTAACCTGGAGCCAGGTTGAGGATGGCATTAAATACCAACCCGAACCATAGCATAATGAGATAGATTCCTTGATTTGGAGTAAAGATCTGAGTTCAAATCCTACCTCTGACACTTATTGGTTGTATGAGAATGATTGAATCACACTTAATCCTCTGGGATTTTCAGTTTCATCAAATATAAAATGGGAACAGGATTTTTGTGAAACTTGGAATAATGAATGGGCTGATTTTTCAAACTTAAAAAAGAAAATGAATGAAAATTTATTATTTCTTATTGGTGAAAGTACTAGCTTATTATAAAAGTCATTCAAGCTTATTTCACCCTCTAAAATACATGCCAAGTATTTTATTGACTGACCATTGGGAGCATACTGTAACAGACAGATCATTAACACTGAAGTCAGAGTCTTCTAAACTTGTCCCAGTTCCTTATGTGTACTTAATCATATTAGTTAACCTGTATGTAAGTTTTGTCATCTTGAATATGTTGCTGAAAAACACTTATACTACCTTCCTCAAAGTGTCATTGTGAAGTTTGGGTTTCTATTTTTTGAGATGGGGAGGTTAGGGAGGAGAGCCTATAATTTAATTGATGTGGAGAACTCCAAGTTTAGAAACTTTCTCCCTGATACAGGTGGAAATTTCATTTGTTTCTTATAATTTCTGAGGGTTTTTAAGGCACTGAGAGGTTAAATAATTTACTCATGGTCATACAGCTAATATGGGTCAGAGGCATGGCTTGACTTCCAGATTTCCTGACTCCCAGACTAGCTCTCTCTCTACTATCTGCCACATTTTTGCTCTAATTTGAAATATAGCATATTCTGAAATGGATCAGGCACTTCACCAGCTTGAAAGTTTTCACCAAAGATGGAGACTCCAACTCATCCATGCCTGGGCAACCAATGCTACTCTTGTTCTTCCCATAAATTCATCACAGAGGTTCCACCCAATGTGCTAGAGGCCATCTAACACTGTGTGTTCTTCTGTCATCTTTGTAGCATCAATCAATGTTTTCCTCCTGTCATTGACATCTTTTATTCATGTCTTAGAAGTTCCTAATGTTTATGTGTTGCAGCCTACTTATCCTCTCTACATGGATTTCTACTCTGTGAGATATTCATTTTTAATTCGAAGTCATCCATAAGCAGGAGAATCTGGGAAGCATAACCCTCTAGAGAGAAGCCCTCCTCAACTTGGAGTCCACACTGGATCTCTTTCAATACAGTGGCAAACACCTTTAGTGAGCCCACATCTTCTTCTTTTATGTCTTTCTTGATATTTAAGATCAAAAAGCCATTGAACAGTTTTATTGCTGTTATTAAACATTTCAAGAAATATCAAATGGTTTTGGTATTTAGATGGAAAACAAATTGCTGAAAAGAGCCTATAAGGCATTTTTTTCCAACAAAAAATGCTTTTTATAACCAACAAGTAATAAACACAATGTTCTCCTATTTTCTGTAGTTTTCAATTAATTTCATTTTAGTTTGTTTTGGGAGAAAAGTAATATTTTATTTTATCATCTATATTGGTGATACTAAAATGGACATTCCACCAAAGTTCCTCACTATAGCTCTGTAATGGTTGTTGTAGCTCAATCATTCAGTCATTCCAACTCTTCATGACTCCTTGGACCACATCACACTTCTATCTTTATCTCCTGATGCCTATTCAAGTTCATGTTACTTCATGACACCATCCATTTCATTCTCTGCTATCCCCCTTTCCTTTGGCCTTTAATCTTTCCCAACATCAGAATTTTTTTCAATGAGTAGACAATGTGGATAAAGTATTTAAGCTTCAGCTTGACTATTTGACCTTCTAATGAATGATCTGAATCAGTTCCTTTAAGTATTGACTGATTTGATCCTCTTGTTGACCAAGGAACTCTCAAAAGTCTTCTTCAGCACATCAATTCAAAAGTATCAGTTCTGCAACTTACATTCCAGATCTCACAGATATGTATTGCTACTGGAAAAATCATAGCTTTGGTTTTTATGGACCTTTTAACAGTGGTGTGTTGGTTTCTTAGAATGCTCTCCAGATTTACTATAGCTTTCATTCCAAAAAGCAAGCATTTTTTAATTTCATGGTTGCAGTTGATATATATATATATATATATATATATATATATATATATATATATTTATCTTTGACCATAAAAATACAAAATATTACACTCCTCCTATTCCTTCTCCCTCTCCTGCCAGGAAGTTTTTGTTTTGTTTTGTTTTTATGTTAAGTTTCAAGTCACCTTTTCCATTCTCCTTTTTCCCCTTCCAGAAGATGCTTCTTAATTCTTCACTTTCTGTCATCAGAGTGGTATTATCTGCATATCTGAGATTGTTGCTATTTTGCCCAGCACCCTTAATTCAAACTTTTGATTTATCCATCCTGGTATGAAATTTCCATGATATACTCTACATATGAGTTAAATAAATAAGGTGTCAATATACAATCTTGTTGTTTTCCTTTTTTTTTTTTTTTTCTCCCTGTTCAGTTCTAACTGTTGTTTCTTGAGTTGCTTACAGGTTTCCCAGGAGACCAGTAAGATGATTTGGTACTATTTGGTGAAGGACATCCATAAGTACTATTTAGGCAGTGATAATCTTGGACTATTAAAAACTATGTAGTATAAATTAAAAGGCATATGAATGTATCTATCATAATTATGATCTTTCAGTGAATTGTAAAATAGAAAAGATATAATCAGTCCATTATTGAATATTGTTTCTTAAAATCCGTTTGTTCCTTACTTTTTTATTCAAGATGCCTTATAGTTGTGTAAAACCATATGCTTGATAGATAATATTAATAATAATGCTCATAAAGATTTTGTAAAGATAGGAGAATAAGTACTTAGATTGGTAATTTCTGTTGTTTTATGTTTCCTTTTTAAGCAATAATAAAATCTGATATTTTTCCATGCCTTTAGAGTCTTTTCCTCCTACAGATAGCAGGTATAGTAAGATGCCTTGTTTAGTAAGATATCTTATTCCTGAACTTTATAATTTCATCCCCTTCAAAAAATCTCCCTTATTTGGACTTGGTTTAATCTGGCTGATTTTTCTATCTTTGTTCTCTTTAATCCTTTGTTCTTCTGTCTCTCACTGTTTTCTTTTAGTTTTGTTTTGTAGAGTATTATATAAATAGCAGCTATTATTATTATCTGTTAATAATGCTGAAGAGCAATTTCTGCATTGAGTAGAAGATTGGGCTGCTTGCTTGCCATTATTATTATCTCTTAAGAATACTGAAGAAGTATTTCTGCTTTGCATGTAAGATTGAACTTCTTGTAGTCTTGGATGCCTTTAAGCTTAAATATTCTATGATTCTCTGTCTCTGTTAAAGTTTTACAAAGATTCACTACAAGATATGGAAACTTAGGGAGTCGGATTAATTGTTCCAAATGTAACATATCATTTCCTTCCTTGATTCTTATTATTCTAGAATTTCCTCCAAACTAAGACTATTTTTCAATGATTTTATACATCATACAATTCCTGAAGACTCTAAACCATATTATTTACTAAAGAACTATTATAGGGAACTCAAAAAAGGAAAGGGGAGAGGAGGAGTATTGTGAACTGAGTTTCTTTTAATAAGCATAGTAAACATATCAGTGCAAAAGTACCTTGATTTGGGACATTAGTGGCAGGGATTTTTAATAGAAAGGATTATAATAAAATCATAGAATATTAGAAGGTAACTGTAATCTAGTCTTATCATTCTTCCCCCATTTTATAGATGAAAAAACTGAAATCTAGATAAGTTAAGCAATTTGCTCAAATTCACATAAGTAATTTCTATTTCTATTTGCTAAACTTTTCCCAACCCCTTACGCCCACATTTAATTCAGTCCTAATATGTGTATACCATTTGTTAACTTTATTTGAAAGCTCCCTCAAAAACAGCACTTATATAGAAGAGGGCTGTTGGGGCAAGACAGGGCAAACTAAAATGTGCCTCTGCTAGCTACTCCACCCAGTCTCTCATCTTTATAATGAAAAAAAAGAAAGAAAGAAAGAAAAGTTTCAAATAACCCAAACAGGCAGGGTCTGATCTGCACAGACAGTCTGCAGGCACCTACCCAAGAAGCTGACGGTTGGCTGGTACATCCTCATCTGATTTATGTTGTGTGTGTTAAGCCTTAAATTGTTGAGTCTCTGGCTGGCTGCAGTGGTATTACTGGATGGTTGGTGCATGTTTTCAGCTCACAGAGCTGGCTCTGATACTGGAGTTGTTGGCCCTGAATCAAGTCCAATCTCACACCTGTCTGAGACAATGAAGTTCTTGTTAGACACATCTCCAGTAAAGGCAGCTCAGGCTGCATATTTTTCACATTCAGAACAGGGCAGTTAAGGGAGGGAGAGTGTGGGGGCAGGGCAGTAAAGTAAGATGGAGATTTTTGAAACACTGGGTTTCTCTCCTTTTAATTCTGATTTTTTAAGATATTCTCTCCTTTCCTTAATGATTGGGGAGAGGACTAAAGTATCTTTTATTTCTAAACAAAAGAACAACAACAAAGATTTATACTCTCCAGAAGAAAAGAGTGGCAACTAGAAGTCCTCAAGACTTTTTATCAACACAACAAAACTTGATCTTTTGTTACAATAGTATCTTTAGTTCTGAGTTTTTCCTCCATATTTCTCTTTTCTTTCTCTGCTGACATTTTGCTAATTAAGAATCTAGTGGTAAAGGAAAATTATGTGTCACTCCATCTTTTATTTGTTGAGAAATATACTAGTTTTCAACATACACAGGTACAGGACAAATAATGAAAGAGAAGGGAAAGCTCAGACTTTACAGTATATCTGAAAAACAAAGCTGGCCGAATAGTGCTGATAATGACTTCTGGCACCCACATATTACCCAATAACAATGTGTTCTGAGAACAGGGTAAGTAAAGCTCAGCTTTTTCAACAAGGAATCTTCCCTTAGCACCAGTAGCTAAAAGTCTCATACTTAAGACTTCCATCAAATACTTGGGGGACACTGATATTACATATCAGTGAGCCCTTTTTTTCTTGGAAACTCAGCAGGCATTGATTATATCCAGAAATATATTTCATATCAGGCTAAATAGTTCTGAATCACCTTGAATCTTGCCTTGTTTTATTTTTCATGGACCTGCAACCCATGAATAATCAAAGTCCACAATCAAGGCATTGTTAGCAATTCTCCTACATTTTATAATCATCCTAGACATGAATGTGTTGCATTTAGAAATCCATGTAAGAACATCCAGGGACTGCCCAAGGACTTTTGCTATGTTTCATAGCTTCAGAAATATATATCTTATAAATGGAGAACTGATAATGGAGATGATTCTCTGCTCATTTTTCTTCTAACAAGAACTGAGCAACTTCCTGTCTTTCTTCCTTCCTAAACTTGTTACATCAATGATCTGCCATTCCTCATTTGTAAGGCACAGGTTCCTACTAACCCAACAGAGAAAATTTACAAGCTGCTCATTTACATTTTAAGATCTGAACTGCTACACTTAAATTTGAGTTAGCAGCTCCATCAGTCAGTTTTCTTCAGGTAGGTAGAAACAACTTTTACTTCTCTTTTCTCTTACCTACAAAACATTTATATTTTAACACCCTCTTTTACTTTTATGGATTGGAATTATTTCATTGACATAGGTATTTCTTCCATTACTGCAAAACATAACCCATTCATGTCTTCTCATCTCATAGTTTTTGCTTATCTATACCTTTTACACAAATGCTCCATAAAGAATCTACCCAATTGCTTGAGGACTTCTAAGTCTTTTGACATTTTGTTTGTACCTTGAAGCATGCAGGCTAACTATTATCCCTTGTTCTTGCTATATGATTAACCACATCCTTGTCTAATCATTCATTTCCTGAGTGATAGCCTTTACATTTTCTGTGCACCGGTAGTCACTGATAATATATTGTAACTTACTTATTCCCCTCACGCATCTCTTCTTGCTTTAGAGAGAGAGAGAGAGAGAGAGAGAGAGAGAGAGAGAGAGAGAGAGAGA
>JAJPUD010005556.1:17311-79095 GCA_023553655.1 Myrmecobius fasciatus
AGAGAGAGAGAGAGAGAGAGAGAGAGAGAGAGAGAGAGAGAGAGAGAAAGGGAGGTACTTAGGTTTGAATGCATTGCAATTTCCCAAATGCAATACAACCTGAACTCTTCCTCCTGTTCAATTCCTGACGCAATTACGTGTTTTGTTTAAAATAATGCATTGATGAAATAACTCAAAAGAATACTTGTACAGGGACAGCTAGGTGGCGCAGTGGATAGAGCACCAGCCCTGAAGTCAGGAGGACCTGAGTTCAAATCTGGTCTCAGACACTTAACATTCCCTAGCTGTGTGACCCTGGGCAAGTCACTTAACCTCAATTGCCTCAGCAAAAAGAAAAAAAGAAAAAAAAAAAAAAGAATACTTGTACAACTGTTTATCTCAGTATGGATAATGTTTATTTTCATCCATTTGGTTTTTCATATGTAGATTATTAAATCAATGTCTTTTATAAATACCTATGGATCTTAAAGAGGAGTTAGCATAGCATTCTGAGACTTAATACAATCAGTTTGGAAATATTCAAGAATAGAAGTATCTGGAGGACCTCACTATCTGCATATCAAAAACAACCATCATAACAACTGCAAATATCTTTCATGAGCATATATCACCTTGTTTTATTTCTCTCTTGATACAGATAATTAGGACTGCTCTGGGTATCTATCAAAGAATCAAATTTCATTTTAACAGATTGGATGAGAAACACCTCATTGGAGGGAACATTTAAAGGCTGATTATAATGATTATAATTATTTTTGGTAATCAACAAACAATAAATACAGCAGTATCTTGCTATGCTTTTTCAGTCAATTGTATGACTGAATTGTATGTTATTTTATAAGACTTCCTATTCACTCTAAATATTTTCATCAAAGATGCCCATGTATATGCATGGAAAATTGTCATAAAAATTTTATAGAAATGAGAAAGTTCCCATAAGGGTCAGTAATTAATTATATACTCACTTTTAATTACCTTTGGTGGGGGCGGGGGGGTGGGGGGCTGGTGGTGGGGGTGTAGAATGAAATCATTGACCCACCAAAGTAGTAGTTTAATACTGTGCTTTGTTTTGTTTTGTTTTCCCCATCTGTAGCAATAGGGCACATTATGAGTCCTGGGCATGTCTTATAATCAAGTATTGGTCAGCGGATTTCTGAGACATGGCTGGATTTAGAGAAGTGGTGGTTCCACTATTGTTGAAGATGAGACTAGGTAGCAATAGAAATAGAAATGCTGACAAATGTATTCTATTTTGTGCCTACTTTTTATTTTCCTAGGATATCTATGAATGCCCTTGGGCTGACCTGGCTTAGTTGTCCATATTTTCTACAGATCCATTTTCTTTTTCATTGCTCTTTTCTCCATATTTTTTGAGTGATTCTGTTTATGATCTTCCATCATCCCTCAACACAGTATTACAATGCTTTTCTACTTTAAATTGATTTGGTACCTTTCTGCCATATCTCTTGGATTGGTGAGATATTCAAATGTTTGTTTGACTGTCTTGTTCAACATGATCTCTTTGCTAAGGTGATTGTTTTAAATAAGTTAAATTACTGTAAGAAATTACAGTGATTAACTAATAAGCATTTATCAAGCAACTACTATTTTCCAGGCCTTGTGCTATCTTGATAAAGGTGAGGAAAAGCAGCCTTTGCTTTAAAGGAGTTTACATTCTCTTAGAGAAGACATTTTCTCACATATACATAGGAAGAGACAGAGATAGAGGAGAGACAGAGAGATAGAAATACAGAGACAAAGAGATAGAGAGATGAGAGACAGATGAATGCAGCAAATACAAGGTAATTTGCAGGGCACTAGCTAAAGGGAATCAGGAAAAGTTTCTCAAGTAGGGTAGTGCTTGAGCAGAATTTTAAAGGAAACTGAGAATTTTAAGAAGTGAAGGTGAAGGGGGAGTGCATTCCAAGCTGTGGGGGATCATCAGTGCAAAGCTTGGAGATGGGATTGGAATGTGTGAAAGAGAACAGAAGAGCCCAGTCCCCTTCTCATTTTACATAAAAATATAGCTCATTTGAATAAGTAAGATAAGAACTTTTGTAATTCTCTTTAACTTTCACCTTCTAATTTGGTGTTGATTTCTATCTTTTTCTCTAATTAGTCAGTGGTCTTGTTATATACAAACCCCTAATTTAGGAATGATTACTCCATAGATAACTATTCTTTTCCTATTTAATTAAGATACTATATTTTAGTACCCTTTGATGCACCTTTTTTAAAATTATAATTATAATTTATCATTTTATAGTGTGTTACAAAAGCAAGGAAAAACAGATATGAGTCCAAATTTCTAGTAACTATTTCCCTAGTATGACCTATTCATTCTTAAATTCCTTTTCCTACTAGTATACTCTAGCTATAGAATCAACTGCATACAAAGCATCAGTTTCCATAGTTAAAAAAATACATAGACTAAGAAATATTTTTAACTAACACTTTCAACTTCTTTCTCTGATTTCTCAACTATATTTCACTCAAGCTATTAGCAAATAGTTCAATGGCTTAATATGACTTTCAAATAATAGATGACTTGGAGATACCTCAAACTCAGCATGTCCAAAGTAAAATTCATCACTCTTTCCTCCAAATCTATTAATCTTCTGAACCTTCCTACTTATGTAGAAGGCATCTTCATGCCCTCCAATCCTTGTTTTATAATCTTGGTGTTTCACTTGATCCTTGACCTTCTCTCATCCACTGGGCAATCAGTTCCAAAATCTTTTTTTTGTTGTTGTTTTGGCCTCTGCATCTTTCATATTCACTCATTTCTCATCATTCATGAATATAGGCCCCCTTGAATTCTCATCTGGGATATTGCAGTAGATTTTCTATTGGTCTCCTTGGACTCCTTAAGTCACTCCTCTTCTATGCCTTGTTCTGTCAACTTATTAAAGTGATTTTCTTAAAGCAAAAATCTCACCATGTCATTCTTTTACTCAGAAAGCTCCAATATCTCCCCATTGGATTCAAGGATCACATTTTACTTAACTTTATTATATCTTTTAAAAATGTCTACTTTGTAAAAATTTGTGCTGTATATAATGGTAACTAAATTAGCATAATCACATAATTTATAAATAAGAAAATGTACATGTATTAGAAGAGCAATCCTCCAATTTTTACTAATGAAACATGAGATTAAAAATGTATGAAGACCAATGATCTAAAAGAATAGGGGAGGGTCATATTTATCTGGCAGAGATGATACCATGATTATGAATGTGGTTTTCCCAGTGTGAAGTTTATACTCCAGATGGCCTGACTTTCAATTTCTCCAAATGCAGTAAACTTCACAGCTTAATATGTGATAGTGAAGAGCTGTACTTTCCCCTGGGAAAAAAAAAAAAGGAAAGAAGGAAAAATCCATATCCAAGTTATATTATTCATCAAGTACCTTTTATTTTTTTCCTTTTTTGGGGACTCTATAGATTTACAATCTATACCCTTTATTATAATTAGTATCAAACTGGAGATATGAGATGGAATTGTTTAATAAATCAATGAGTAAGAGTAAAGGATCTCCCTCTCGCCAGAGGCCAAGCTCTCTGTACTTCTTCAAGCTCTTGAAGCAAAGCCAATCAACCACAAGTTGTTTCTTGGTTTTTTGTTTTGTTTTTTTGGTGGTGGTGGTGGGTTTTTTTTTTAATATGTAGGCTGGACTAGATGGCTGCTGAGGTGCCTTCTGCCTCTTTGATTCAATGATCTCTATGATCTTAATAAGCATTTTAATCCAAATGAACAGACCAACTAACACTGGGCAAGTTATGGAGGCCACTTTGGGATTTAAAGGGGAGAGGGAGATTTCCTGCAATATTTTACTGATCTGGGACTATAGGGCATTTTCTAACTCTGTTCTGTTGGGGTGCTTCACAATACAAAAAGAAGCCAATAAGAAAAGCACTGAGTGAATACAAAAGAAAATGTTATAATAGGCTTTTGTTAGTACTTGTATTTTCTTGTTGAAAAGCATAGCAAAGACCCTGAGGTGCTGAAGTGCAGACAGGAGTTTGATGTTATCTCACACCTAGAAATCTGGCTGAGTCCAGGGGCTGTCAGTATCCTGAACTAAGGAGGACTGAGGCAATTGATTGTGCTCAGTACAAATGGTGCTTTTGGTCTTTAGTAAACAGTGTTTGCCTCAGGGCTCAAATCCTTCAAAAGTTTGCCTAGGTAATTGTGTTTCATTACTGTCTGGCATCTCATCATCAATTTAAGCTGGAGGTTTAGACTGCCTAGTCCAGAAACATGTGAGGATGCAGAGAGAGAGAGCTTGTGTGCTTAATCCACTTGAAAAAAAAAAAATGCAAGTGAAGCTAGCTCATTAGTTTAAGTGATGTTAGCAAAAAAAATGTATGGCATTTTCCATAAAGGCTTTTAAAATGAGCATGTGGCAGGCGCTTGGCAGATTCAGACTTTGGAAAGCGTGCTGCCCATGTTAGCATGATCATTGTTTTCTTCTAGTTCAATAACCTGAGTTATAGAACTCTCAGAAAGAAACACAGAAATTTTAGCTTCAGACAAGTTATTCCACATCTGGCATAGATTTTGCATGAATACAGAAAAAAAAAAAAAAAACAGCAAGACCAAAGCAAAAGAAAATTGGTGTTGGGGTTCTTTGTTTTGTTTCCTGGGTGTGACACAAATATTGAAGCATTTCACTTTCTAATTAATCTTACATATATAAGAATTACATGAAAGGGAGGAAAACTTATTTTTTATGTTCATACAATGGGCCAGGCACTGTGCTAAGTCCTTTACAAATAGTATCTAATCATGGGAGAGAGATGCTACTATTATCTTCATTTTATAGTTGAGGAAACTCAGGTAAATAGGATTTAAGTGATTTGCCCAAGGATGCACACAGCATCTAGAGCCAAATTTCAACTCAGGACTTCCTGACTGCAAGCAGTGTTCTGATCACTATGTTACTAGGCTGTATATAAATATGGATCTGACAAACAGGAAAATCATTCCCCAGAAAAATCAAATCAAATAAAGATTATGATCAACAAATTCTTTTTTCTACTTGGGAAATATTAGATTGGAAAAATTGTTTTCTAAGAAAGAATTTATTTTGAATTTTGATGTAATAGAAAATTGTTCGTGACTAGATTAGAAAACGAGTTCTGGTCCTCAAATAATCTGTGTAATATTGGACAATCCACTTAACCTCTCTCTGTCTCAATTTCCTCATCTACACATGAGGAGGCTGGGATAGATATTTGTTATATTACCCATCTACTCTAGGATGCTATGAAAGAATCACAGTGGTCAAATTACGAATAAATCCAAGACACTGGGGATAAAGGAGACCCTGTCACTTCCAAGGTGGCAGTTCAATCCCAAATTCAAGAGCATTATTGCAATCTCTTGGTGCCTATCATTCATGTTAGATTTGAAAGCAAAGCTTATTGTTTTAAAATATCAGAATATTTTACTGTAAAAGATGATCCATTGCTAAAACTCAGATTTTTCCAGTATTCATCATGATTATAGAATCAATTACTGAAACCATGAAAGAAAACAAACTTCACTTATAAGGATTCCAGCAGCTCTTCAGAAAATTGCAGAACCTGACACTATAACTCCTTATATCTTGAAGCTTTATTCTCATTTTATAAACCCTGTGCCTTGTGAAATTTCATAGAATCTGTAAGTATGTCTTTAAAACACCTAGTTGTTAACTCTTCTCTAATTCACTACAGGAACTAAAATCATATTCATATTATCATTTCATATCATTTCAGTATTGTGCTTTTTCTCAGTAAATTTTTCAAACTTCGGCTTTCCTTTCTTACTTTCTTTTCTTTTCTTTTTAAGTGGCATTTTCCTTTTTCTTATGTACAACTATTGTTAAGGACCCATCTCCTAAATCAGCCTGCCATTTAGGGAAACATTTACACTGAGACTATTGTGAGCAAAATCTTTGCATTGTTTAAATGAATTAAATTTCTACTTATTAGGTATATATGCACAGATGTAGGGCAGCTAGATGGTACAGTGGATAATGCACCAAGCTTAGAGTCAGGAAGACCTGAGTTCAAATGTGACCTCAAACACTTACTAGCTATATGATCCTGGGCAAATCATTTATCTCTGTTTGCCTCCTCTTCCTTATCTATAAAATGAGCTCAAGAAGGAAATAGAAAACCATTTCATTATTTTTGCTAAGAAAATCCCAATGGAATCACAAAGAACAAGACAAGACTGAAACAACTGGACAACAATGCACAGATCTGAGAAATTACTTTTATCTCTATGTAACACATTTTTATTAGGTGCCTATTATGTGCAAGGCACTGTATTAGACAAGAAATGAAATAACAAATAAAATGAGACCTGAAATAAGCTCTACCCTCAAGAAGTTTATAGGGTATGTGGAAGGTGAATACATATAATTTGAATACTTCTTTAAGCAATCTGTAATTTCATGTCACTGAAAATCACTATCTTTTGGTTTTTATGGGTTGCTACAGCCAAACAGTTGGTTTATCTGCACTGTATATTTAGAACTAAAAGACATCCATCCAGTTCAACCTCAGTTTACCAAAAGGAAACTGATGTTTAGATATGTAAGGTGATGTGTCCAAGGTTACATATGTAGTTAGTGGCAGAGCCAGTTTTCAAACCCAGGACCTCTGAATAAGAATGAATTTTTCCATACTTCCCCTACTTATGTTGGTTTGTAGACAAAAGACACAATCCATTGCTCATCCCTTTTTCAGATCCTTTTCACCTTGGAAGGACCTTTCAGAGCTTGAGCTCTGTCTTTAGCCATAGCCTTTGAGATCTAAGGTTCTTCTTCATACTGTAACAGGCAATAGAATAGGATGACAGGGAGGAGGTCTGTATTGATTCAACTTGGGCATTTCCATTTATTTTGTGTTCTAGAAGGCTTTTCCTTCTTAAGTCATACCTACTACTGAGTAACAGTTCTGTAGTTTGCTGTGACATATCTACTTTTAACTTCTTAAAAATCTCCTGTCTTTTTTAAGGACAAAACACTAAAAATCTGTCGATCATATAAAAAAGACCTTCCTTCACCTTGTAAATCAAACAAGACCCCAGAGGGAGGTTTCATCCTGCTGGGCTCAGTATGGTATCATTTTTCTCAAGGTGACCTCATCTGTTGAAGTAGGAAGGTTGCATTTGATATGTCCTTTACTCTCTCTAAGTCAATAAAATGAAACAGGGTATCTTTAGATCATAAGAGGCCTATTTATTAGCAAATGTTTTTAAACATATTTTCACCCTTTTTGTTAAAAACTGTAGTCTCTGTTAGAGTTTAAAAGAAGTTAAAAGAAGTTTGGAAGATTTCCCTTTGCCTTTCTAAATCAGAGTTTGGATAGATATTCTGCCACACATGGAGATTACTCTTAGATGAATTTCACTTTGTTAGTTTATGTTCTTTGTTCTGAGCAGCAGAGATGAGCTTATGAAAGAGTAAATGACTCTTATCTTCAAAGGCCTCTTTTGTACAGATAAAATGCCACTTTGGCAACCTATATTATTAATCTATTGCAATCCTAACATGTTCTCATCAAGATCAGTGTTATTGTGGTGTATAGATTGCCTGCAAATTCAAACCAGTAGACCTTTTCTGAAAATTTCAAATAAAGAGTGAAAATAGTTAAAGATCATGAAACTTAAAAAAAAAAAAAGGGAGGGGGAAGGTAGGAAAGAATTAATTATAATTGAACTAAAGAAATCATAACCTTCACAGAGATGAAGTACAGATTGTTTTTATCATATAATAGCTCTCATTTATAAAGCATTTCTATCTTTTTTTTCTATTTAACAAAGCCTTTCCTTATAATAGTCCTGATAGAAAAGGACAGGTATTTTTTTCTTACCATTTTAAGAAAATGGTGAATGAAAAGCAAAATAGCTTACCATAAAGTGATTTGCTCAAGTTCATACACATAGTTAACAGAAAAGCCAGCTTTCAAGTCCTGTTCCTCTAAATAATGATAAACCTCTCCTCATCATGCAATTAGTATGTGATGGTGGAGTGTAGATCGCCTAACTTAAATCCCATTACTTTTCCTACATGAAGCTTTTCCTGTTCTCCCTGTATATTACTGCCCCCTGAAATCACTTTGTAATTACCTCATATATCCACATATTTACTAATATATGTATGGATTGTTACTCCTGATAAAATGTAAGCTAATTTTTTGTCTCACTATTTTTTTTGTCTTTTTTATTTCCAGGGCTTAGCACAGTGCCTGGTTGTTATTTGTTATTATTTATTACAAGGTCATTTGCATTGGATGGAGGGAAGGGCAAATAAAGAAATGAGCTTGGTGTAAAATATGGAAGACACTAATAAAACTTTGCAAGTATATTCCACTTAGACAACAGTATTTCTTACTATATATTTGCCCTAGCAATTCTATGCCCATAAATAGAGTAGGAATAAGGAAAGGTTCAAAGTCTAAGAGAAATTGTAGTGCCTGGAGAAGAGAGATGAGTTCTAATATGAATTCAGATATACTTAGTGGAGCAAGTATAGTAAGTCCAAAGGTGCCAGATCTTGGAAAAACCTTTAGAGATCTCCTAAAATATCCAACTCTTAATTCCCAGGAAAATAAGGTATCATTATCGCCTTTTTGGAGATATGGCAGACAATTCTACTAAAGAGGAAGTGATCCTGTATTCTCAAAAACTATGCTAGCCAGTGAGTGTGTCGGGTCTTATTTAGAAAATGAGCTAGAAATGTGTTAAGCATGGACATGTGGTAAGTGATGGACTGTCATCTAAGGCCCAGCCAAATTAACTGTGAAAAGATACATTCCCACCAAAATTTTGAATACCAAGTGATGATTTTTTGGCCATGTGAACTCATTAATATCTACTTTGCAAACTTTAAAAGTTTTACCTAATAGTAGTCATAGTCATATTGGTAAAAATAAAGAGGGGAAGTATTGGTGGAAAGAGTTCTCATGGATCTTTTGAAGTATTAAAAAAGAAATAAGATGTCTCTGATACAGAGAGTAAAAGACTTGTCCAAAATTACATACCTAAGTAATAGCAAAGAATGTCAACTTCTCAAAGACAGGGACAATTTTATTTCAGACATTGCATCTCCATTGTCTAACAGAGTGACTATCATGGAATAAGGAGTAAACAAATGCTTATTAATTGATGGGCCTAGAACTAAGGTCTTTTGACTTATGTAGTATAATAATTTCTCTGACAAATTATGGAACTTCCAATAGCATTGCTATTTCCAGTTCTCAGTAAGTGTGTGTGTGTGTGTGTGGGGGTGTGTGTGTGTGTTCCTGCATGAAAAGAGAAATTATAACCACAGGGCTTAAAGATTTGTGACATAAATATGAATGTTCTATATTCTGTAGGAAATTCTATATTTTATATAGAAAGTTAAGATGGAATCTCTGATTTGATTCAATTCCCAAGAATCTATTGAAAGGGTGCAGCTGTTCATGTTGGAGGAAGCATCTTACTTCCCCCATTATTTCTTCAGGTTGGAGGTGTGGAGGTTCCTGGGTGCATAACTGTTTAACTGTTACTACTCAGTATGACTCATATCTGAGAAGACAAAGAACAATACATCCTCAATTTGAAAAACTCAGCTTTCCTTCTTGTGTGTGTGTGTGTGTGTGTCACTGGCTCTGGGAGACTTTGTCGTTTGTACATAATACAGCCGTGTTCATCAAAGCCACTGTGACGCCAGCCTTGAAGGAGTGTGCTTACTCAGTGGGAGAGATGGTTTATATTTCATCTGAGCAGCTTATGTGCTAACCTGCAAGAACAGCGCATACATTGATTGTGAAATCATGTTTTTTACAGTTAAGTGCTCATGGTCATTTGTACTATCCAACACTGGCATCAGATTGGGAACAACAAACTAGGGAAAGGAACTCTAGTTCCCAGTATATTCATTTTGCTTGGAATGGAATTCAGCATGAAGGGATCCATACCTGCTGCGAGATCCTTATGGACACCTTTTAAATTATTTTTTTCACTGAGAGAGAAATGGGATAGAAATTGCAGCCATCATGGAGATCATTCAACACTAGCATAAATTGAAAGAGAGAGTTAAATTTTTTTCCTCCACTACTTCAGTTTACTTGAAATTGTTTTTGCTACTGGTGCTTTTCCTTTTAAAGAGTTTTTCATTGGATCTTATTAAAGTGCCGGTCTTTAGAATTGCTGCCTAAACTAGGGTCTCTGGCTTGAAATCAAATAAGGATACATTAGTGTCCATGTCACATGGGAACAGAAGATGAGTCAAGGGCTTGAAACTACTCTGGAATTTTTCAAACAGTTCTAATGTTTCACAAAACCACAAAAGTGCTAAAGAGAAAACACAGATGGGGGAGGCATGAAGCCACTCCCGAAAGTGCTAGAGAGAGATCACTGATGGCAGGGTGGCTCAATAGCCAGATCTATCTGATATGTATGTATAAGGAGGGTCCCAGAACACTGTGCACCTTCTAAGTCTTCAAATGTCCTGCTGAATCTCCAGCATCCTCGAGTTTGAAGACAAAGCCGACTATGAAATGGCAGATCCAAGGATTCTGGACCCGCATAGGGATTCCACCTGCAAAGATGGGGAGAAGACTGCAGGTTTGAGTATCATTATGATCTGTACTGTGGAGCACTGAATCTGAAGTCAGGACTGCTAGGATCAAGTCCCATTCAGAGGATCTTGGGATTTAGACTTGAAGGGATCATAGAGAGAATATAGCCTAACCCTTCATTTTATAGATGAAGGAAGTGAAATGACTTTACCATGGTACAACTTAGCAGATTGGGACTGTACATAGGTCTTTAAATTCCAAATCCAAGGCTCCATCTCTTACACCCCTCAAAGAAAGAGAGAGAGAGGGAGAGAGAGAAGAAAGTGAGAGAAAGAAATAGAGAGAGAGAGAAAGAGAGAAAGAGAGATGAGACAGAAAGACAGAGAAAGTGAGAGGAGAGAGAGAGAGATTAATGCTTCACTGAGTATTTAGTAAAACAAACAAATTTCCAAATAAATAAAGTTATAATTACCACTATTTTCTTGTTGGGCTTAGGAATCTACACACCTACTTTCTGCTTATACCAGCTATGGAAACTTTATATCATGTAGTATTGCTTTTATCTGTTTTAGATACTATAGAGTTCATGTGACAGATCTTGTATGAGGGGATGGATACCAAAACTCTGGATCAAGAAGTACTGTGAACAGTCCCTTCCAGTTTTGTATTCAAACCTGAGAGTTCTCCTGTTCAATCGCTGTCTTGGATTATAACAGCAGAACCATCCATCCTAAGAGTATTTAAGGGCAAGGCTAAAACCTCACCACACACACACATACACACACACACACACACACACACACACACACACACACACACTTTTATAGGCATAAAACCAACTTAAAATGAAGTTCGGGGTCATATTTGAAAGGGGGACATTATAAAAGGGCATCCTGAGTTTTAATTCACAAGTTCTATTTCCCAAGCTAGTATTATTTTTATACCAGAGGTATACAGTGACCAGGACCCTTCCTTTTCTACTTCCATCTTTGGATTTATTCTCATTTCTTATTTCATTGCATCAGTACTGGTTTGGCTCATACAGCGTAAACTAACTAATTAGATTTTTACTAGCACCAAATAACTGAAAGTGATAGAATACTATATACTTTTTTATTGTTTTTTTTCATTAAAAATAATTTTCCTAATCAGGAAATTTTCTTTTTACCTGACCTAATTTTTTCCTTAATTCCCTGCTTTGAATCTACTGTTAGCATCAAAGCTAATTTGTACAAAAGTGCTTAAGATTATCTAGAAAGCTTCTACCTCCATTTAAAACTGATTCTAAAAGCAGAAATTCATTTATCCTTACATTTTAAAATACATTTAAACAGAATAGTTTTTAGATGGAGATAAGTAGCAATTTCCTCACAAATTGCACTAATCAAACAGTTTTGTGCAATTTGTAGCTCTAGATTTGTAGATTCAAAGCAGAAACAGATTGAGGATCATATGTTAGGAATGAGGAGAAAACTTTAAGGGAAATGCTCTGTTTATCCTAGGAAAGAGAGGGTTATAGTTGTAGTTATAGTCTTCAACTATGGAAAAACCTCTGAGCTTAAGCTTTCTCACCTCTAAAATGAAGGATATCTGCTTGTCTTTTATTGGGCCATCTGGTAAAAGAGACATTAGAGTTTGTTTTATTTAGCCCCAGGAATAAAATTAATAGCAATGAAAGAAAAAACTTATCATTGGAATTGTCCAGAAGCTGAGTGGGATGCCTTAAAAAGTATCTCCATGACACTTGAAGTCTTTAAGCACAGGTTAGTCAATCACCTGTTGCTAAAATTACAGAAAGTATTCTTGGTCTCTTAAGAGTAGATGATCTCTAAGGTACCTTTATACTCTAAATCTTGTGATATTATAATTATAACTGTAGAGGAATAATCCCACTCATTTTCCTTGAATGATAATAGGAGTGTTTATACCCTAATTTTGTAGATGTAGGCCTCTGGTCATTTTTTTAGTTTCAACTGCCTGAGATCTCCCATATCTTATTTGCTTTCCTACTGTCTCAGTCATTTTCCATTTCCTATTAGGGAGCACTGCCTCAAAGTATGATTCACCAATAAGCATATTACAGTGACAATTTGACAATAGTTTCTTAGAAAGGTATTGTTGCAATTTTCATATGTTTTCTAAGAGATTCCCTTGGAAGCATGAATAGAAGAAAAAAAGACATCATCCTTGGAGTCAGATAATCTCAATTTAAGACCTGATTCTAGTACCTGTTACTTAGATTTTGATTTTGGGCAAAACATTTGACTTCTCTAAGCTCTACTCTATAAAGGGTAAATTGTACTGACTTACGTCAAAAGACTTTCCAATTCTAAAATTGTGTGATTCTAAATAAGACATTATGTCAAATAGTAATGACTATAATATGATCAACATGCTGTATTTTAACTATTTCTAATTTGCTAGAAGAGCACATTCATTGACGATAGATAGATAGATAGATAGATAGATAGATAGATAGATAGATAGAGTTTGGGGGTGGTATTTTTGTTTTTAGAACAAAATACATAAGAAGAGACAATTAGTACCAAAGATATAGTCATTCATTGCACAAAAATGAAATATCATGGACATTGCTAAATGATATATGATGTGTGTTTGTATGTGTGTATATGTGTGTATGTGTATGTGTATATATACATATATGTATGTAAGTATATGTGTATGTATATAGATATATATGGCTTCCTGAAGTATTAGATTGACTCAGCATATTATACATATATTGTAACATCTGGAGTTTTAGTTGTATTATAATCTGCATTTTAGACAGAACTGCTTCTGTAGTGAGAAAAGATAATTCAGTGATATGTGTTTTGTCAACCAGAGGAAAGCTACATTCTGTGGTTAGTTATCACTGAAAAACAATTCTGAATTTTTCTACTTTTGGCCACTGAGCAACAAATAGGCTTCCTGATCCTTCTCACCTTGACTAAATAACATGATTTTCCCAGGTTCATATATTCCTAGAATCCTAGAGTTGGAAAAGACATGAGGCCCTAACATCAAACTTATACATGCATATATATATACATTTATGTAAATCTTTACAACTTACCTGACAAATGATTGAAATTCTACTTTTGAATACCTTTAGTTCAAGGAAACCTCCCACTTCTAAAGTAACTCATCACTCTTATGGAGAATTCTAACTTTTAGGAAAGGAAACTCTCATATGACACATGTAGATATGATTGTAGTTAATGCAATTTTCCTTTAGAAAGATCTTTTCCCTTCAATTTTTGAACTTTTCTGAGAGTCCCTCAAGTTTACATTTTTGCACTGGGATGCCAAAAGTTAGCTCTTTAGATTTAACAAGTCCATAGTGTTTGACAGAAATACACTGGACAAAGATAAGTTGAGTAAGATTTCTAAATCTAGGATGTATTCCTAGAACTTTTTTTTTTAAAGCTTAACTGATATCATTTGAGTTTTTCCCACCATAGTCACTTTAAACCCCATGACCACACTCATAAAACCATCCTTAATTTAAAAAAAAATTTAAGCAAAACCTGATCATACAATGAATACCATTGTCTTGGATGGATGGCATTGAACATTCTACATCTATAGTCCCATCTCTCTCATGAGAAGAAGGAAACTTGTTTCAACATCTGTCCTCCAGAACCAAGACTGGTCATTCTGTTTGCTCATTTTTTTTTCAAAGATCATTCTCTATGGACAACTATTAATGTAGAGGAAAAAGATTTGAGAATATGTGAGTGAAGGAGAGTAGAATTGGACTTCCCAACAAGGCCACTAGAGATTTGACTGGTCACTTATGGAAGAATCTTTAATCTTTATACAGTTTTTTTCAGGAAGAAAGAATATTTAGAGTGAAGGAAAATCAATTGGATTGGAAGGCAGGAAGGGAAAGGGGGTGTTTTCCTCAGAAACTCTATATGTAATGTAAAACTGTATTTAGAATAAATGTTTCTTGAATTGAATTGAACTTACTGGGCTAGCATCATGGGAATTTGCTTTGCCAATTTCATAGGAAAAGAGTCCAATATTGATGATGTTTAGAAGAGGAGGGGGCAAGGGGCAGAAAGAAGGTAGAGTATTTATGTGAATAGTTTATACAGTGAGAGTTTAATAGAGTAAAGAGAAATAAAGCATCATTGTTGAGGGGAAGGTGTAAATTTATTCCCTGCCCTATAGAGTCCAAATAGGAAAAAGTAAATGAAAAATTTTCAGATCATTCCAGTGATTGTCATTGGTTTTATTTTTGGTTTTATTTTATTTTGTTTTGTTTTTCTGGTAGCTGTTACCTTCAAACTTGCCATAACCCCTCCTCAGAAAATAAGATTGTTTTTAAAGACTAATCCCAGACTACTTCTCTTTTACATAAGGTGGTATTTCCCTTGGGAACTGTCTGGAAGATCTTATGAGGAGTAACACTTTGCATTTATAGAGAGCCTTTCATCTGTAGATCTCAAAGTGGCTTTACAAACATTAATTATTTCTCACACTTGTGAGGCAGGTAAGTATTATTATACCCTACTTTAGAAATGAGGAAAGAGGTGTAGGGAGTTGAAGGACTTAGCCTGAGGCACCAAAGCTCCAGGGCAGCCCTGAGATTAGGATCCAGAGATTCAGATTCCCAGCCTTACCATTTAACCACAGTCACCTATTCTCCCACAACTGAGAGAGGGAAAGGAAAAAGCACACTAGAGGCAATCATAGAAGCTCTTTAGGAGCAATGCTCATTTCTCACTTCCCTCGGGCTGGCACATCAGAAGCCACATTACTTTACCATGGGTAGTTAGTAACTCAAAACCCCAAAGGACTTTTTAAAATATGCCTACCTAAGGCAGGCCTCTGCCCCAGCTTGGTGCTAGCTGTTTCCCTGAAAAGTATGCTGATATAAAGCAACTTAACAGCCCATGACTAACCAAGATGTCTGCAAGCCGGTCAGAGATAAATGGCTGGCAATTAACTAAGGTCTTTCCTAGTGTTTTTGTTGTTTTTTCGTTCTTCAGGATCTAGAGCTTGTAAGAACTGAATTATATTATCATGAGATTTTACTGATCAGGACAATATGCCAGGCCATCTACTGCTAGGATTTATGTTTAGTTGATGTCTATTTTATTTTTAATTTTTAAAAACTTGTTTTCACTCCTGACACTTGAGCTGAGACACAATTTCTGGAAACCAAGCCAGAGCTTCAGGGAAATGTTCTTTTAGCCAGTGATTACCATTTGTAACTGTAAAGCATCTTTTTTTTGGCATTCTAGAAATTGTTTTAGAGTCAGGAGGAGACAAGAGTAAGGTGGAGGGAGGAGCATCATGGGGTATTCCCTTTTCTTTAAAGGGGAACCCAGATCGTCTCAAGGGGTGGTGATGATGGGAGAGATGAAGAATCAATGCTCGCCCTGACACATCACCCTGGAAACTGAATCACATCCCTGAGGCCTGACTCACATCCTGTTGTGCATTCTGAGAGTTTCCAAAAGAGTCTTTGTTATACCATAAAGCAAGACTGTACTAGGAGGTAAATTTCAATGGCACCCTGAGAAATGGCTCAGTACCAACCTGGCAAGGTTGGGGGGAGGGATCCAAGGGACAAATTAGATAAAAATCTGCCTCAAGGGTTTTTCTTTTCATCAAGATAGAAATATGCACATATATGTTTATATGTATATATGAACACATGTGTATATGCATATGCCATATGGTATTGTAGCATGAATAACTTTATGCTCTTATGTTTTGCATGATTGTTTGAATGTAGCCCTATCATACAACATCCTTTTTTTACCAGGGCTTTTGGGAGAATAGTGCAGTTAATGTCCATGCAAAGGATACAAATAATATGATTAGGGAGAGTGAATGCTCAGGAGAAAAAGGACACAGCAGTGTTGTTCATCAACAATCAAAAAATATATTCTTGTCTACTTCTTCTCTTGACCAAGGAGAGATTATGAACAGAATAAAGGAAAGGAGTTTGACAATATTCAAATTTAAAGCTATATGGATAGTCTTTTTGTTTCTTCTCTCATGTAAAAGAGACTAAATTGAGGAAAAAAAAAGTTACTCAGATAACCACACCTTTATCTCCTCAGCATTCTAAATTCTTTAGCTTTCAGTCATTGGTTGGCTGATCATCTCCCCTATTAGATAGGGACAGTCTTCTCTTGTTTTTATATTCCCGGCGGCAGTCAGTACAGTGCCTGGCCAATGAACAGAATGTAGTAAATGTTTCTTGAATAACTGACTGTGCAATTTGAGCTGGTAAACTAACCTGAATCAAATGTTATGGGTAGTGACTAGGAGACAGTGAAGCTGGGGCCTGAATGACAATGCTAACTGATTCTAAGATTTGGAAAGAGGTATATGTCCCCATTATGCAGTCTTTCAAAAAAATGGACGCACTTATGGAAGCCGAAATTTCTGGTTGCCATGGAAACATCATTGAAAGAGACAACAAATATGATTTATTCTGAGAAAAATGGAAAGACTTACATGAATTGATGCAAATTATAGTAAGCAAAGAATAAGAAAAGCAGTATACACAATGTTTAAAACAATGGAAATGAAAATAAATCACTACATAAAGATTGTTGCAAAATTACTAAGAATAAAAATGGTATGAGAAAAAAAGAGATATGAGAAGTCACATTCCTTTGTAGAAATGGTAGGTTCCCATGTGTGGAATATTTAATATATTTTCAGACTTTTTCCAAGTACTGATTGGTTTTACCCTTCTTGAAATTTTCTTTAAAAATGTTGTTTGTTATATGAATTAATTTTTTAATTTCATCTTTTATTTTAGTATTTTATTTTCCCCAAAACTTGCGAAGATAGTTTTCAATATTCATCTTTGTAAAACCTTGTATTCCAAATTTTTCTCCCTCTCCTCCCCTCTTTGCCTTCCCCAAGATTAGCAAGCAATCTGATATAGGTTAAATTAAACTTATTTCCATGATCATCATGCTATCAAAAAAATCGAATCAAAGGGAAATAAAAAGCAAATAAACAATAACAATGGTAAAAATAGCATGCTTTGGTCTACATTCAGTCTTAATAGTTCTCTCTCTGGATGTAATACACTTTTCATCACAAGTATATTGGAATTTCTTTGAATCACCTCATTGTGGAAGAGAGCCATGTCCATCACAGTTGATCATCACATAATCTTATTGTAACTGTGTACAATGTTTTTCTGGTTCTGCTCACTTCATGCAGCATCTGTTCATGTAGGTCTTTCCAGTCTTTCTGAAATCCTACTCATCATTTCTTACAGAACAATAATATTTCATTACATTCATATACCATTACTTATTTAGCCATTCCCCAAATTATCCACACAATTTCCAGTTCCTTGCCACTACAAAAAGTGCTGCTACAAACATTTTTGTAATATAAGGTCTTTTCCATCTTTTATGATCTCTTTGGGATACAGACCCAGTATAGACATTGATGGATCAAAGAGTATGCATAGTTTGACAGTCCTTTGGGAATAGCTCCAAATTGCTCTCCAGAATGGCTGGATCATTTCATAACTCCACCAACAATGCATAGTGTCCCAGTTTTCCCACGTATTTTCCAACATTCATCATTATCTTTTTCTGTCATCTTAGCCAATCTGAGAGGTGTGAAGTGGTACTTAAAAGTTGTCTTAATTTCCATTTCTCTAAACCAATAATGATTTAGAGCATTTTTTCATACGACTAGAAATAACTTTAATTTCATCATGTGAAAGTTTTCATATCCTTTGACCATTTTTCAATTGAGGAATGGCTTGTATTCTTATAAATTGTCTATATATTTTAGAAATGAGGTCTTTATCAGAAACATTGGCTGTAAAATTTTTTTCCTAGCTTTCTGTTTCCCTTCTAGTCCTGGTTGCGTTGGTTTTGTTTGGGCAAAACCTTTTTAAGTTAATGTAATCAAAATTATCCATTTTGCATTTCATAATGTTCTGTAGTTCCTCTTTGGCCATAAATTCCTCCCTTCTCCACTGATTTGAGAGGTAGACTATTGCTTATTCTCCTTGTTTGCTTATAGTATCACTTTTTTATGTTTAAATCATGAAACCATTTTGATCTTATCTTGGTATAGAGTGTTAGATGTTGGTCAGTGCCTAGTTTCTGCAGTACTATTTTACAGTTTTTCCAAAAGTTTTGTCAAATAGTGAATTCTTATCCCAGAAACTGGAGTCTTTGTTTTTATCAAACACTAGATTACTATAGTCAGTGACTATTTTGTCTTATGAACCTAACCTATTCTAATGATCCACAACTCATTTCTTAGCCAGTGCCAAATGGTCTGGTGACTGCTGCTTCATAATATAGTTTTAGATCTGGTACAGCTAGGAAACCTTTATTTGCATTTTTTTCATTAATACTTTTGAAATTCCTGACCTTTTGTTTTTCCAGATGAACTTTATTATTTTTTCTAGCTCTATATAATAATTTCTTGGCAGTTTGACTGGTACAGCATTGAATAAATAGATTAATATAGGTAGTACTGTCATTTTTATTACATTAGTTTGACCTCCCCATGAGCACTTGATATTCTTTCAGCTGTTTAGAGCTAACTGAACACAGTTATATAGATGGCTCTACTAACTTAAGATAGAATGATGATGGCTCCCTGGATTTACCAGCCTCCTCTTGATATTTCTAAACACCTTTAATTGCACTTTACCCTCAAGCTTCTTAATATAAGCTCTACCTTTCATTCCCAACATCCATTCTAAGAAAAAAAAAATAAAAGACTAGAATAAGAGGGAAATAAGAAATCATCACAGAGGGAAAAAAAACCCCACTAAATTGTAGATTTAGAACAGCAAGGAAACTGAAAGGTCATGCTAACCCTATGCCTTCACATTTTACAGATAAGGAAACTGCAGTCAAGAGAGGTGGCTTTTGTAAAGTAGACCAAATCCTGGCACTCCAAATCCTTTCCCACTATACCCATGCAGCTTTCATATTTTTTGTGTCCTGTTTATTTTAGAACATATGTTCTTTGAAGGCAAGGATTAACTTTTCATGTAAAATACAGCTCCCAGAGTGCAGTGAACATTTAATAGTGTTTTTTTTTAAATTAAATATCATTATTATAATTAAAGCCTCTAAGCCATCATTAGAAGCTCTCCACCACCATCTACTGGCCCTCCAGTGACAATGAAACCAAATTTTAAAGCAAAGCAAAGCAAACTACTCTCAATCTTTGTTAAATTAAGAAATGTCCCATTCCTCTTAACTACCTTGTGTTTTTCAGTCTTCTACCCTGTCTTTTCCTGGAAATCAGAACTGTCATTGTCTTAAATTAATAAGAAAGTCACCAAACTTTTGAAAAGACAAGAAGAGGCCATGCACTTTGATCCTAAGACCATCTTATCAAAGCCTATTTTTAAAAAGCTATGAAACCTATTATGCAATGTTTGTATGGTTTGATTATGAGTTTGGAAAAGCCTAACACAACTTTTTCACTGCAGTAAAACATGACATGGCTTGACTTATGGCATAATACCATATGCCTAGCCTACTGTGGTTTTAGACATGAGGCTAAGGGCGTTATGCTGTCTTCACAACAAGCATAAATTACAGTACCGCAATTCACACCCTGGAGTATTTTATGACGATTATAAAACCTCTTTTGTTTGGCTTTTAAATAATTAAAATGATATTTGTGTATTATCTACTCCATTTATCATGTGTGCATAACTCCATATTCATATTTAGATAGTCCATTTCCATACCATTTTTCCCCAAATGCAAAACATACATGGTAATATTCATTGGATTTTTCCCAAAATTCAGTACAGATGTAGAATATTCAGTACCTCAGAAACATAGCTAGATGCCCTTCAACTATCAGTTTGCCTATAACTGTCTGGGAAACATTGATGGTCTAGATACTATAGGTCCCAAATGCTACATTTCTTCTGAATTAAAGTAGCTCTCTCACTCTTCAGCATTCCTGAAATTGGGAACAAAATAACTTAATTTAACCAAAGAATTCCAAAATTTCCTGCTAAAACTAAAAAGTACCATGATAATAAAGAGAACACTGCACTTGAAATTAGAAGATCTAATTTCAAATCCTAGCTTTGTCTTTAATACCTTGAGCATTTCTTTCGATGTAACCTTGAGCACAGCTTTTGACTTATGAATTCCAGTTCCTGCATCCTTTAATAAAGTGAAGTAATTGAATTAGATGATCACTAAAATTCTCTCCATCCCTAAATCTATGA
Organism: Myrmecobius fasciatus; assembly: GCA_023553655.1. Classification (NCBI taxonomy): domain Eukaryota; kingdom Metazoa; phylum Chordata; class Mammalia; order Dasyuromorphia; family Myrmecobiidae; genus Myrmecobius; species Myrmecobius fasciatus. Next base: position 38,099 of record JAJPUD010005556.1, read on the forward strand.
CAAATTTATTAATTTAGGGCCAATTGCCCCTGAGTTCTACAAATTTCAAAACACAATTCTATTCAGGAAAATGTAAGGAAAGGTAAAGAAGAAAACTCCTTCAATAGTCTGGTTCTCCTATGAACTAAATAGAAAATGAAAACATACGTAATTTAGGAAAATGTAATTTCTTTATGTTGTAAAGCATAATTTTTTGAGACTTGAGAGGAGACATTTAGTTGACAGCATCCTCATTATGAAGCAGTCTTTATTAAAAACCCTCCTAAACTGTGTTATTTTAAGAGATGGCTCCAAAAAGGGACATAAATATTGAACCCTAAGGAAATATACCATTGTTTCATGATGGAATAATAACTATCCCTTAATTCCTTCAATATGCTTTCTACCAGTGGAGTTTTCCTCTCCAATCCATAAGCATGTCATATTTTTTGAAAAATCAGGCCCGCATGAATCATAGGACCTAATTCTGAAGGAAACCTTATTAGATCATTTAGTTCAACCTCTCATTTTGCCATTGTGGGAGGGGAAGGGAATAAACATTTATAAAGTACCTACTTGCATGCCAGAATTGTGCTATGCATTCTACAGATATTACCTCCTTTTATTCTCACAAGAACCCTGTGAGTTGGGTACCATTATCCCTATTATACATTTGAGTAAACTAAGCAAACAGAAAATAAGTGACTTGCCCAACCAGGATCACACATCTAGTAAATGTCTGAGGTTGGATTTGAACTCAGGTCTTCCTGGCTCCAGATCTTGTGATCTATCCACTGTATCAACAGGTACAGATCAACTTGCCCAATAAGGATCAAAGAGGCAGGCTTTGAATCTGAATCCTCCAGCTGTAAACACAGCATTGTTTCCACTCTTCTGTGATGTAATACTATCATTACATCAAATTATCATACTACCTTTTACACACTAGTGGTATTCTTTTTGTTCTATTTAAACATTTTCCATGTATGTATGAGAGTGCGGCAGCTCTAGGTTCCTGGTTAAAGGTCAATATGGGCTTTATTTTCCAAAGGCTTTGTGTAATAGTGATCGGAAAACACTTGCATAGATTCCTTTTTTTTTTTTTGTACTCAATGTGTGATTTCTTTGGTGTAGAAAACTCTCAGTTTGGAATTCCCTCTATCCTTGCAAATCTGCAACTACTTTGCAACCTGTTGACTTAGAGAGCAAAAGGATAAGAAAAGATTAAATGATTTGCCTGGTCACAGTACTAGTAGGCTTATGACTTGAACCTGTCTTCCTGAAGTCAAAACCAGTTATCTCTCCATTGTGCCATATTTCAACTTGGCACCCTGACCCCTTTGCTTTAAGGCATAGGAATATATGGATTGTTGAGGGAGGACTAGCACCACTAGTATGGAGGCTTTTTAACTCTTTTTAGGGATGCTCGTCTATCTTTGGTACCTACCTGGCACTTAATTCTTGCCTTTAACTCCAAGAAGCATGAACAACATCTACATCCTAGTAAAACCTCAGCAGATGGGCTAAACCACCTTGAAGGTAAACTGAAAAAAAGAGAGAGAGACAAAGACAGAGAGACAAAGACAGAGACAGAGACAGAAAGACAGAGAGATGAGATGTGTGTGTGCGAGAGAGACAGACAGACAGAGACAGAGAGACACAGAGAGAGAGACACACACACACGCGCGCGCACGCACACACACACACACACACACACACAGAAAGAGAGAGAGAGAGAGAAACTTCAAATCTATCAATGATTTGGGGGACTGTGCACCAAGCATGTGAAGACTTTCCCAAGTGGAATGGATAGATAAGAACAATTTGTTCCAACACCTATGAAGGCTGTTGAAGCAGGTACTGTGGAGTGTTTAGAACTTGTCAGACATCAAAGACCCCAAGGTCTTCCACTGCACCTGATCCATTGTCAGTTATTTGACTTTTGTCCTGCCACTAGACTTCAGAAAGAAAGAAGGGAGGCTGACAACTTAGTACAAGTCTGCCTTGAAAATCCAATTCACTATCAAGACAAGACTTCACTCATAATGTCACTGATCCTTTTCAAAAATGAAGGACAAATAACAGGGCATGCAGGTAGCTGAGATGGTATTTGAACATGAATCCTCTGATCCCAAATCCAGAGCTTTTTCTATTATGCCATATTACTCTCTCCAATTATGTTTGCCCACTAAATTGGGATATACAGAAATTAGTTGCTCCTAGAACACAGAAGACCAATATTCTTTAAAAAAATACTTTCTTGTAATAAAGGTGGGTTTTTTTTCAAGATTTGGTTTAAAACATAAGTATTCGTATATAAAGTCTTGAAATCTTGGCTTGGCCATCATACAGTTTGAATTAATATTTTTACTCTAAGAAGCTTTATCTTTTTAAACATTATTTTCTATGTGGATTCATCTGATATCTTTGGAAAGAAATTTCATCAGTTGTAAATTCTCAAAGGAGTACTAATAAACTATAGTTTTACAATAAATTGAAGGTGGGCCAGCTTACCACACTTATCACAATGCCTTGAGTTTATTTCATGCTTCTCAGTAAGTGCTTATGGATTGATTTTAAATATTGACATATCAACGTAGTTGTTAAATATTCTGACTTCTATCCTGTATAAAATCATTGTACTTTGTGTTTTGGCACCCTTGATACTTTTCTTCAGGAGTTTGGTAGTCCTGTCTAAGATTTCATATGCAGGGATGCTCTGTGAATTGTAATCCTTCCATGGATTCTCATCTCAAGCAGTTATTGTCTGTGACTTGCTCTAAGTCTCCCACTGAACATTTACCCAACTATCTGAAGACATTTTTCTTATTCCATTAATATCTTGAAGGTATCATTGTAGTCACTAAACTGTTTCTCTTTTATATCTCATCTCACTGAATAAATAGCTTACCTTATTTTCTAATAGCATATGGAACCAGAAGATAAATATAAATAATATCTATTTAATCAGAGATTAGTTGATTATTTTAGGGTTCTTGAATGGTATCGATAATAATAATAATGTTTTATTCAGTACCAACTACTAATGATGAAGATCAAACAATTTCCATGCTTTAGGAAGATAGTGTTTGTGAGTAGCTGTGGCTGAATCATTACCTGTAGCCAGAACCTGCTTATGTACCTCTCAGGCTTTAATTAGGTCCAGTCTTCATACAACAGATATGCAATGTGCCATGGGACCCATACTTGAAATCTATGAAGATCAAAAGGATCCTGTAAAATTTATGTTCTATTTGGCATAGTCTTTGAAAACCCATAACAATTATTATAATAATATGAATAATAATCTTCTCTGTTATAATAACTCTTTCTTCTTTTTTTTCCAGATACAAAGCAAATCCAGCCTTCCCCTCCTTGGTCTTATGATCAGTCATACCAATACTTGGGATCTATTGCCTCTCCTTCTGTACACCCAGCAACACCTATTTCCCCTGGGCGAGCTAGTGGTATGTCATCTCTTTCTGCAGAGCTTTCCAGCCGACTTTCAAGTAAGTGGTAGAAATTTGTTAACAGCTTCAACTATAGTAGAAGATTCAGGAAGTGGAAGAGGGGGGAAAAGAAAGAAAGGAAGATGGAAAGATAAATTTTAAATTCAATTTTAAATTCAATTTAATTTATTTTACTTAATTTAAATTCAAATTGAAATTGGAAAAACATGTCATGTTTAAGTTCTAAAAATAAAATTTTCTGATTCTTAACCTCATGTTTTGCCACCAGAAATAATCATAGAGCTAGAAGAGACCTTGAAAATCATAGAATCCAATCCTCACATTTAAAAAATGAGAAACCTGAAGGTCAACAAAGTCCACTGACTAACCCAAAATCATTTAGCAGTAACTAACAGAGCTGGGCTTTGGTACCAATCCTCTTTAATTCTCATCTATTAAATTCAGTTTTGTTATCATCCTTCTCTCTTCCTATACTAAGCTGGCTAGCCTATGCTGGCCTAGTTTGTATCTTCACATTTGGGTGCTCCCTGAAATGTCAACTGCTACTTTTACATACAATGATAGACTTAACTTGTGAAAGTTAAATTATTACAGAGGCTAATGGGCAACCACAAACTTTCAAAGATAAGAAGACAAAACTTGTATAACAATAACTATAAAGAGAATGTTTGTGCTTCTCTTGTTTATGTCATGGGCAGGTTAAGTGTGAATCCTTTAACCTGTGAACAATTTGATCTTCTGCTTCTTAAGCCTACCTTGCTTGAGAAAAAGAAAGTTGATGTGACAAAATTCATTTGTTGAAAAGGAAAAGGAAAATTGTTCCCTTGTTCCAATTGAACTTTTTTTTTTAATTTTTTGAAACTGTGGAATGGAGATAAGGCAAACCAATTAGGGTAAAAATATATCAGTCTTGGTAAAGGAAACTTTAATGATAAATTAGGGTAAAATTAGGGTAAAAAATTAGGGTAAAAATATATCAGTCTTGCTAAAGGAAACTTGAATGATAAACTTACACAATTGGAAGATACTTTAAAGGACATTCAGTCCAACTTTTTAATATGGCAGAATCTCACCTACAATATCTCTGACAAATAGTCATCCAGCCTCACTTAAACATTTCCAGTGATGAGGAACTTTCTATTTAATGAAGGAGATTCTTCCATTTTGGAGTAACTTTAATTGTGAATACATATCTCCCTGTCACTTAACAGAAAGTCTTAACAAAATAAAAGAAGTGATAATCTTCCTGTACTCTGCTCTACCACAACATATATAGATTATTGGGTTCCATTCAAAATCACTGGTCCCAGTTCTTCTCTCTGGGACCAAGTAGGATGATATTAATATGGAAATGGATTCTGAACCCATCAGTGAAAAAAACAGTTTCTTCATTCTTTACTATGTCTTTTCATAAATCCTCCACAAAATATTTAGATTTGTAGATCTGGGAACTGTTATAGAGGTAGTATGCTTAGGTTTGAACAAAATATTTGACAGAAGACTTATATTGACTAGATTAGTGGTTTTGGAACTGGTTAAATGATTGGATCTAAAAAGTGGTCATTAGTGGGTTTAGGTCCATTTGGAGGGATGTGTCTAGAAGAATTCCACAAGGATTTGCCATTCACTCATACTATTCACTGTTTTTTATCAATAACCTAGGAAAATACTTAGAAAGCATGCCTGTCACATGTAGATGATGATGCAGGAAAGAGAAGCGATACGATGGGTCCCAAAATCAGAATTTCAACAGGAATAAAAGATTTTAACAGGATAAGATAAATTGGATAAGATAAAATTTAATAGGAATAAACATAGGGTATTGAACTTGGATAAAAATAAATTAGCTTCACAAGTATAGCATAGGGGAGACACATAGCTGGTTAGCAGTTCCTGTAAAAAAAAATATCTGATTCTTTTAGTGTACTGAAAGCTCAATCTGAGTGAACAGTATGACATGGCAACAAAAAAAGGTATTATTGTCTTACATTCTTGGTATATGACCAATCTGTCTCCTTTTTTAGACATATGTTTTTATTATACCTTTGATATTTCTTGTCACCAAAAATCATCATTGGTAATATACTATAATCTCCTTAAACCCACCATCCCCTTTTCTTTATCCTTTTTGTCACTGGCAATTTGGGTTATTCCACGATCGTGTTGTTCCATGATTCATAACCATATGATAGTATTACCAGGAGAATATTGGAATTAAAGAAATAGGCTTTCACTGACATATAGCAATTTCTTCACAACAACCCTGTGAGGTGGGTGATGCAAGTTATTATTATCCTTGTTTTATAAATGTGGAAAATTAGTCTCAGAGAAGCTTAGTGACTTGGCCATATATCCACACCACTAATAAATATCAGAACCCACAAATTTTCCAACTGACCAGTCCTTCAAATTCTCCATTCAAAACATGCCCAGTTCCTGTAATTGATTCTGCTATGGCGTAATTTCTTGTCCTCTCACTTTTAGTTGGCCTCCTCTGAATGACCTCAGATTTATTGATATAATATTGCTGTTAAAATTCAATATCAGAATGGAACCCAATAATCTATATATAATGTGATGGAGCAGAGTACAGGGAGATTATCACTTCTTTTATTCTGCTGAGAAATATCAATTTTGTTGTCTTCCCACGTGTCAGACTAGGGGCAAAGAATAGAACAGAGGATAAGATTCTTCCTTTACCACATGCTTCAAATGAATGTCTTGTCATTATTTCTTTTATGGATAACTGAGTTTACGGATGATTCCATCAAATACTTAAATCCTAGCAACATTTTTGTAAAGGCTCTTGACAGCCCTTGGTAGAATTGTCCACAAGCAAACTAGGTTTCAATGGCAGCACTAGGGGATGCTTTCCCTTTTTTTAGATATTTTCTAGCATCTGCTGCTCCATTTCCATGGTTCCTAGTGTGTGAAGGTTTAAAGGCAGTGTAAGTTTTATCTTACTTGTTCTTATGGGTTTGTCCCTAAGGGAGAAAGTTTGCTTTCAAAGGCCTGTGTGTCAGCTTCCCCTGACTTGTCTTGGCATCTGAGCTATGTCCACTGGCTATATTCTATGTCTGAATCATGTACTATTTTTCTTGGACCCATTATGTTATACAGCCTCCCTCTTCAATGGGAATTTCCTTACTATGTAGCTGTTCCTTGGTATTCATTATGTCAGCAGCTCTACTTGGCCAGGATGTTTTTCTTGTTTTTAATTCATGTCAGGTAGAAAACTACAGCTCAAAGCTATCTTGCTACAGTTAACCAAGATAGAAGACTTTAGGGGCTATTAAAGTTAAAACTTACCAATAACCCATTCTATCCTAAGACAAATCCTAGCTTAGTTTCTGTACAACAAGGGGTTAATTAAGAACTTGTACGGTTACCAACTTAACAAAGAACCAATTAAGGATCACAGGGAAGTGGGGACATAAATAGAGGGGAAAAAATTACTTGGAATTTCCACAGACAAAAATTCAGGTGCCATTTTATACTCTGTTCTTCAGAACAAAGAAGGAGCTACAGGCCTGCATTTGCTGATTGAAGGAAACAGAAATGGAGACTACTTTTAAATTTGGCAGAACGCCCCTTCCTAAGAAATCAAGCATATAATGTAGGCCTGCAAAGTATTGTAATAAACTTAGAAATAGGAGGGGACTGAGGCACATGAAAGAAAATTGCCTCACAAGCCAACAAGCTTTGAGAACCTGACACTACACTGTCTGCTCTTACCTTTTAATCCAGTCAAACTACTTTGTATTACCTTTGCTTTCCTCACCTTCCTGAATTTCCTTCTTTGCAGATGTGTGCAGGAAGCATAGACACACACACACACACACACACACACACACACACACACACTTTCACACAAATTCTCCCCTTTGAAAGCAGTTGTCATCTGAATTTTTCTTCCTTCTTCCTTAAAAAAAAAAAAAAAGTGATATGTGGCTGCCAAATGAAAGGACTATCAGCATGCATTAATCTGAGTCATGGGAAGGATCCTTTTAAGGAGACCCATTATCAGCTCAGGTTGTTTAATCCTTTGGGGATGGTAGGAGGGGCGATTGAGTGGAGCTGCCTTCATCCATGTCAAACTTCAGAAGGAAGAGTTGAGCTGTCATGGCAAATATTTAGCCCAGTGATCACTTGTGAATCATTTCCACCCCAAATGCCTAAACTTGCTAATCCTCAGACTTCCTACTTTTAAATCAGAGACACTGTGGGTGTCAGGGACCCCACCCCCAGACAGGCTGCTATCTCTATTAGGGCTAGCCCAAAGGCAGGAATAGGTAAAATTTCTGTCAATTGTGTGTTTGGGTTAGTTTTCTAGTGTCAGACTAGGTATAAAAAGAAAAACAAACATTTAGATGGACTATTTGAATTGGGACACATGGTATTCTGAGCTGCTTAATGAGGGAAATATGAGTCTAGTGAACAACTGGGCTTGAGAAATAGTTCCTGGTAATGAGGAATAGCTATTAATCGGCAAAAGCATGCTGGCTTTTGGAAAACCACCAAAAAGGCACAAAAGACCTATTACATTGTAGCTTTACTACCTAGTATAGATGTATCACACACAGTAGGTACTTTAAAATGTTTGTTCACTTGAACACAGTGAGGTCTGTATTGCCCTGACAGTTAGAATTATAGCTTCATTCCATTTCTTATGCCCCTGACAGCTCATTGCTGTGCCTTCCCCTTCTGGTGTCTATAATTTTGGATTAGGTAGTTACAACATAGTGGTTGGGCAAGTACTGACATCATACTTGCAGACATGGCAGTGAAACTAAATGACCTTTCCATTCATTTTTCCAGCAAATTCAACTTTCCTTATTCAGGGCAGGTGAAGCAATCTTTAGAAATAGTGAACTCATCTATTTGTGTCCTGAACATTGTACCAAATCAAACAAATTGATTTCATTTGCTTAACTCTTTCCTTCTGACCCTGCCCTTTCACAAAAGTCCAGAGGATATAGTGGGAATAGTGATATAAGTTTTCTAGCTTGACTGAGAGCAAAGCAGCTTTGGGAGTTAGTAAAAGCAGATGTCATGATTCAAAGTCACAAGGAGAGAGCTCAAGTGTGGGGAACAGCTGTCCTTGAGAGCAAAGAGAGGCTTCTGGTTGTGGAAAGAGCACAGAACTTAAAATGGGAAAAGTCAAGTCCAAGTTCTGTGACTTACTAATTGTGTATATTGAGATAAATTCCTTTGCTTTTTTAGGTGGCAGTTTGTCATCTATAAAATGAAGGGAAATCATATTAGATAATCTCTAACATCCCTTCCAAATATGAGATTTTCTAATATTCTCCTTTGGAAGCCGAAGAAGGATAATCTCTAGCTACTATCTGTTTATAAGACTTTTTTTGTTCTCACGTCTGATTTGCTCCAATAATGATTAGCAGACGAAATTGCTTGAAAATGAGATCCCCCCAATATTCTCAGTGAGTTCTATAGGGGTTGGGAGTTTGGTACCAACATTGGATGTTACCAGAAACTTTCATTGGTTTTGAGAGGACAGATTATTTTTTCACGGTAACACAAAGGATCTATGGTTTTTGTCATCATGAGGAGCTACCTATGTAGGAATAACCTACATCAATGGTGTCAAACTTAAATAGAAACTACATAAAAACCCTTGAAAGCCTCAAATTCACTAGGAAACACTCATGTTCACATTCAAGTCAGATCTTCACTACACTCTACACTTTAATCTAGTTTGGATCACACATGGGAGTGTTGTGGACTTCATGCAGCCTACAAATCACATATTTAACACTTCTTCCATATATCAGTGCAACTCACTATTCATCTATGACTGAAAAGATAAGTCCTAAGAAGTTGCTTGAAGTACATAGAGACTAAGTGACTATCCCTGGGTCATACAGCTAGGTAATTATTAGAGGTAGAAATTGAACTAAGGTCTTCCCAAATTCAGATCCAGTTTTCCATTGGCTTTGCCACATTCCTCTCACCATTGCATCCCAAATCCACAGATCAGTTCATTTAGAGTATATGTGTTATAAGTAATACCTCATATAATAGCAATGTCTGCCTCAGATAATAGGCTTGAAACATCTGAATATCAATCACCTGTTGCCATCTTTCAAAGATGAATAATCCACATTGAAACCTCCTTCTTCAGAGGAATAGTCTAGTTATGTCAAGTCTTTATATTAACTCTCAAACAAAATGATAATGTCTACCGTCACATTTTGATGAGTTATAGAATTATGTGACATGTGAGAACTGTCTAAAACTGTGATTTTTTTATAGCTATGGTAATTATATCATTCTTGTTTCCTTATCATTATCCTCATTATCACTAATAATTAGTGTATAAGTTAATTATTACATCATGCAGTCTTACCCTTTACCCAGAAACTATACACAATAGACTATAGATTCCTAATCTTTAAATTATCTATATACTCTGCAAGGGTTCTCATCTCTGACCCCAACTCCTTCCACAAATGTGTGGGGCAGCTAGCTTTTGGTTAAGAACAAAGCAAGCTACCCTAGGGATCACTAATATCTGTCAACAAAGCTGTAAATGCACAATTCAAAGAAGATAAGTTGACAACTACTACTTGCCCATCCCACATAAATTTTTATGAGCATCTCATAATGTGAAAAAAATTTAGAAAAAGCAAGGCCCATGTCAAAAAAATCTCTACTAAAATAGTCTCTATATTTGTAAGTTCTAGAAAAATTATGTAAAAATCAAGCTTATCAATTTGAGGAAACATAGGAGTTTAAAGTAGGAGGGTTGAGGAAGGGAGATGTACCTAAAGTCAACCTACAGATCCATGGGGCCACTTGAAGTAACAGCTTAAACCAAAATGAAAATCAGTATGACATTATTTCTTTAAGTTACTAGTGTTCATTGTTACGATATGTATTAATGACAACAAGCTTCTAATTGGAAAAGCAATATGATATATTAGAAAAGACACTGGACTGGGCATAGAACATTTGTATTCTAATTCTAGCTTTGTATGATTTGGGGCAAGTAAATTAACTTCTGTGGGTCTCTATTTTTTCATTTATACAATTAAGAGTTTTTCACTAGATAATCTTCTTGGTTCCTTTCAGGATTACAATTCTATAAGTCTGACTCAGACTAAGTAAACAAGGAAGAATTGAGTGGGCTGGAAAAAAATATATATTATAGGCTAATTAGTGTTATTGTTAAGTCTTTTCAGACTCATTGTCACCCCTGGGGTTGTCTTGGCAAAAATACTGGAGTGGTTTTTTATTTCCTTTTCCAGCCCACTTTACAGATGAGGAACTGGGATAAACAGGCTTAAGTGACTTGCACAGAATCACACAGCTAATGTTTGAGGCCATATTTGAATCCATGAAGATTTCAAGCTCTGTGCTTGAATGCACTATGATGCTACCTAGCTGCTAAGAGTTATAATCTGTTAAAGCACTAACAAAATACTATTATTTCCCGTTTGTTTTTACGTAAAAGCATTGCTAAAATGTGCCATTTATACTCTGAAAAACTGATTCCATCACTGTTTTCAGCTCCGTCTTTTTTTCTTCCTACAGCTGCTTCTGACCTGACAGCATTCAGTGATCCTCGGCAATTCCCAACTCTTCCATCCATTTCTGATGCTCGTATGCATTACCCAGGAGCTTTTACCTATACCCCAACTCCAGTCACTTCAGGAATAGGAATTGGTATGTCTGCCATGACCACTGCCACGAGATACCACACTTACTTACCCCCTCCATATCCTGGTTCTTCCCAGGCTCAAGGCAGCCCCTTTCAGACAAGTTCACCGTCTTACCATCTCTACTATGGAACGTCGGCAGGGTCCTATCAGTTCTCAATGATGTCTGGTGGAGACCGCTCACCTCCACGCATCCTGCCTCCTTGCACTAATGCTTCCACAGGATCTACCCTCCTCAACCCCAATCTTCCCAACCAAAGTGATGTGGTTGAAGCTGAAGGCAGTCACAGCAACTCCCCAACCAACATGGGTACCACAGCAAGGCTGGAAGAAGCAGTATGGCGACCATATTGAATTTTACCTAGAGATGGGCCAGAACTGAATTTGCTTTGATCTACTTTTTCCCAAAGTTATTCCAAATGCCCTATGGAACCTGAAGGCAATTTCACTCCTTTCAAAAGGAACTCCCTCTGGCGACTAGGCCATTTTGGCCACATGTCATTATTTCATTTAGGCAGTGTGCAAAGAAGAACAATATTTTCCTTGAAATGGTCTCTTTTTCAGGAGATAAAGCCTTCTGGAACCAAAAGGAGCCCAAATGGTTATACCCATTGGTCTTGAAGTAGTTCATTACTCTGATCTAGTTCCAGACCAATGGTCTCTTAAGCATCCACTGATTCAGAGATCCTACAGTTTTCAAATGCTGTTTGATCCATCTCTGATTTTTACACCCAACACAACCAGAGTGTATCTACTTCACCATGTGGACCCATTAATAGTTGTAAGGAAGTATAGGTAGATTCCCAGAGGGAAACTGTGAATGCTTCTGATTTAGCAATGCTGTGAATAAAAGAAAGGTTTTATATCCTTGACTTAAATTTTTAGCTAAGTTGTATATTCCAAAGTTTGGAATTTTGGTTTTGGGGAATGCAACTCATCCTATTTTGCATCTAATTCATTTTTATTTCTTTTAGGCACCTTATAAATTGCAAAATGCATATTTGCATTTGGGTGGTTTTTTTTTTTAAATATATAAAACCGTGCTTGCATTTTTCTTGCTTTGACAGTTGAAAGAATCAATTCCCTTTTCATTGAGGTTTTATTTAACTTTTCCTTTGAACTTGGGTGTAGTTGTTTTTAAAGTGACAGCTACAGCCTTGGGTCATTTTCAACTACTGTACTCCTATAGTGAGTTCCCAGGTATTTATGTATCTTGATGTCTAGACATTTACTTGTGTGTTAATACTTTTATTATTTAAATGTACTTATAGTAAGAGGGAAAACAATCAAGTACTGCAATTTTTGAGTAGCAATCAAAGTTAAATATATCACATTGAAAAAGACTGAGGGGAAAAAGGATGGGTAATAGGATCACTTCATAGTTCAGAAATACTGTTTACATTTAACTCCCTTTCATTTAAATCAACTACGTTGTAGATGACAACAGTGTTTTAACTGGTTTTTCAAACACTGAGGGCCTCTTTAAGAATCAGGAACACAGAACTGTATTCAAAAAAACATATCACATCTGTCTCCCTCTCTTCAAATAAGGAAGGGCAAATATAGCCTTTCATTCTTCAGGGAGGCTTCACTGTCTGTAGAGAGAGTACCAGTGGGTCCAGGAATCTGGTTCTAACACATCACAGCTTACTGTATGTTACCCAGGTTTCTAATTTTTTCAGACACTCAAAATAGAATATGTCATAGTGGAGCTGAGTTCTGAGCTATAATCTAATTGGGAGCTTGTGGATCTCAACTGATTTTTCAGCTGGTTAGGTCTAAGATGAGAAGAAATTTTGAATCCAGAGCACACAAAGTATGCTAGCCTATAGAAAATGTCTTTAAACTTTTAGCTGGATGCCCTGGCATAAAGTTTCTGATCACCTCAAAAAATTGGGAGTGGAAAGGAATAGCTGTTGTCTCCATGAGTTTTTTGGTGGGTGAATCCAGAAGCTGACATCTAAGTTAACATTTACAGCATCCATGTGCATCATTCACTAGCCACACATATGAACATTTTCAATGCAGCAACAACACACATAAATGGAGCCCAGTTTTATGATCCTGCTGCAGTATTTCTTCTCTAATTCTCCCCTTGAACTCCCCTTCCCATCCTCAGCAGGGCCCCTGAATTCTGTGGGAGAACCCTATACACCTACACAGCATATTAGAAATTCCTGGTACTCCTGCCCATCCTTAAGATTCAAACAGATTAGGCATCACTCTACATTTTATGGCACTGTTTTTGTTTGAGAATTTAGTTGGAATGCAGTTGTGTGACTTTGTAAATACAAACTGCTGATATTGACATATGTTTGTTCAAAAATATCTGATTGTTATTTAATGTACCTCTTAAATTAGAAGAAACAATTGCAGGTCAACTCTGAAGAGTATTTGAAAACTCGACTTTGCATCAATGTTTGATGCTAAAATTTTTTTTAAGGATTCAAATTAGAAAGATCCTTGGCTGCAGGCAGCAAAACAGCTGGACTTATTTAAAAACAACTTGTTTTTGAGTTTTAAAAAGGTTTTTTTTTTTGCTTATTTGTTATACATGAATGCAGTAGCACTTTGGTATAAAAATTACAAATTAAACAATTTATGTTGTCAGTCAAACCATTTTCATCTAATGAAAGAGCTATATCATGAGTCAGAAAAACACAGAATGTTGTTGATTTTTGAATTTTAGGTCTAAAACTCTCTTTTCAGTTCAGTTTCATATTTGATTATATACTATATTTGCTAGCAGCAAAAATGGCCCACGATAGGAAAATTTTAAATTTTTATTTCAAGAGAAACCTCAGTTTATATTCCCATATTAAACAACATTATTTTCACAAGATTTTGGCCACGTTGTCCCTCATGGCCTTAGGCAACATCTCACAGAAAGCTGAAAATTTTCAATCTTTCCCAGTAAGATTCTTATATCTCTAGGAAATCCATCTTGAATTCAACCTAGTACCCAATACAAAGAGAAAAGTAAATATTCTCTTTCAGTTAAGCCTTCATTTAAAAAAAGAAGCAGGTATGATCTCTTATCTAATAGAATCCCTAGTTATTAATCCTTTGAATTGGTCATTGAGAATGTCACTCCTAATATACAGAAACAGACAATATTTAGTGTTTTTTTAAATCAATTATATCTTTTTTATTACTAAGCAGTTTCACTCAGACTTCAAAACTATTTTTCTTAAGGAGTTGCCTTAAACACCTACAGAGATTACAAAAATGAAAACAAAAAATAAAGTGTACTATTTCAAGCATATCAGTTGAGTTCCCCTACAGTGGCCAATTTCATGATGTCAAAGGATTAGATTCAGAGCTGAAAGGGATCTTAAAAAGCATCTAATACAATACTTTCATTTTTGCTAGTGAGAAAATGAAGCCAGTAAGATTATGACTTGCCCAAATCATAGAAAACATTTGGTGAATTGAAAAAGAAAATTTGGATAAATTATTATTCATTGTCTTATGAATTCAACTTGCAAATATTTCTCAGTTCTTTGCTTTTCCCCAATTCTAAATATTTTCATCTCCTCTGTGGTGTGTGTGTGTGTGTGTGTGTGTGTGTGTGTGTGTATTTCTCCCTTTGGCTCTGTTCCTGATTTTCTTCTGTCTGTCTCTGTGTCTCTATGTCTCTGTATACCTCTGTGTATCTGTATCTCTGTCTTTGAGTGTGGTCTGTTTTTCATTCTTTATCTATTTTTCTCTTTCTCTCCTCCCCCATCACCTTTCCTCCCATTTCTCTATCTCTCTAACTCTGTTTCTTTCTCTGTCCCTCTATCTCTGTCTTTCTCCCCACACATACACTCTTTTTTCGCTAAACTATCAAACTATAAGGGCTTTCTTTAAATAAGAAATATGGTAAACATAAAACTTCCAGACTCCCTTCCTTTAACTAAAGGAAAACAATGAGTCAGCCTTTCTCCTGTATGTAGGATTTCTTTTAGCAAAATAGATTTTGCCAGCCATTTTGGTTCTATTTTGCTATCCAAATGCAGAAACACTTGGAAACAGGAGCCTACAGTACAAATTAAAATCAGAGGGTAAATAGGCAGTATTTCTGCTGCTTTGGGTTTCTTTGTAGATAAATAGAAATGCTCTGATTAAAAAGAAAATGAATGGTTTCACTAAAGCAACCTGTAATTTAGAATTGAGTATTTCTATCTTGAAATACCTGTTTTCTTGGGACATTCCGTCCTGTTTTTTCCATACCTGAAAGTTAGTTTGACAATCTCAGAAAATATAATTCATTTTTGCTCTCACAAATATAAGTATACAAATGTATGTATACTCACACATAAATACACACACACACAGTTGAGCAAAATATCTATTTGTTTATGAGTTGTTCATTTAGCTGAGTCAGTATTGATGAGTCTGACTACTTGGATTTTTCTCTTTTCTGAAGAAGAGTTGCATTGACAGAATTAATTGTATTTATGTATGTAAATAGATTTTATGCTTCATTGCAAAATATTTTTAGTGCCTGTAATAACTTTTCCCCCTTTTTTGTGTTTTTAAGGAACTTATCCTTATGTTTGCTAAATACTGTAGAGAAACCTATTTTTTTTTTCTACCCTGGTTATTTTAGACTTTAAAATGAACTACGTTTTATTCAATTTTGTCAACAGTTAAGAGCATGGTTCTTATCAAAAAAACTGTTCACTCTTTGTTGTAGGGGAAATGAATGTGCAGAACAACTGTGGGTTATTTGTGGTATTCCAGATGTACAAAAAATTAATGCAAAAATCAGCTTCTCATGTGAAGTGGCAGGGTAATCCATCTATTGGAAAAAAAATTAGCAAGAGGAAAAGCAGCCTCCTTTGAATAATTCCTTCCTCCTTCCCCCTCTCAAAAGTATATCTTTGGTTAGCAATTATTGGGTTTGTTTGCAAAGTGCACTGGATCATTCACAAGGGGAATCCTCCCTTCCTCCCCCAGTACTGATTTACTGGACATTAGCTGAAGGGGAATTTTCCAGATCTGGCATTTTGAACCAGATAAGAATTGAAAGAATACAAATAACTTCCCTCCTCACCAAGGTGTTGCTTGATACCACAAAAGAGTAGGCATTTAATTGTACAGTCAATGAAAGGCAGTACCCAGTATAGTGCTACAGAATTAATGTCTGGCATATAGGGCAGCTGGACTGCATTTGTGGTTCTCATGGAGACTTAGTTTCTTTGTACCACACTTTCTTCTGTAAATTCAATATTATAACCAGTGTGAATGGCAAATAAACAGTTTGACAAGTACATATCTGTATCTGACTGGTTTTTACTTCATATAAAAGGTTGTTTATGTGTTTGTTTTTAAAGAGCAACTAATTAGACCTTGAAGCTATCCATAGGAATGGCATCTAAAAAGCAATCTTCTGTATTGATTGGGCTGAAGGCTTGCTTTTCTTGCTTTCCAGGGCTCCCCTTTCAATGTGTGCATGCATGTTTATAATGGTACAATAACTTAAAGCAGGCCTGAGTTCGTGGCATTGATTCATTCATATTTGCTCATTTCAATATGAAAAAGCACCCATAAAAAGAAAAGAGAATATTTTCCTTCTGGAACCAATCAATGCCATCAGCATTCCTTTATGTAAATCACACCCTGGCATTTCTGATGGGATTTAAAAGTTTGTAGCAGATAATTTCTCCACCTTGCAAAGTTCCATTAGTAGTGCAAATCCTAAGTATTTTGTTTCTCCCAGACACCTTTCTTTTGAAAATAAATAAATGCTTTATTGATTGTTTTTATACTGCTTTCATTTCCCAATGACTCTCTCCTCCCTTTGCGTAAATCTTATACCAGTTACCTCTCAATAGAGTATAATAATCATTTCCAGTATCACTTGTCTTCTAATTCATTTCAGAATGATTTCCTCCACATAGAGCTTTTACATTTAATTGTGTGCATAATAACGCTAAAGAATCCCATGTTTATAAGAGGCTAGAGAGCCCAAAGGGAAGAGATCCAATAAGGAAAGAATAGAGAAGGGCAGAAAAATTTGCAATAGTGTGGGATTATATCTAT
Source organism: Myrmecobius fasciatus (assembly GCA_023553655.1). Taxonomy (NCBI): domain Eukaryota; kingdom Metazoa; phylum Chordata; class Mammalia; order Dasyuromorphia; family Myrmecobiidae; genus Myrmecobius; species Myrmecobius fasciatus. Next base: position 55,260 of record JAJPUD010005556.1, read on the forward strand.
GATAATCATAAATAGGCCATTACCCAGATATGCATTGCCTGTAAGATAGGCACTCTGGGAGAAACATGAGCCTTTTCTGCCATTTAAGACTATAATGTTTTGCTCAGGTAAATAGAAACTAGTATTCTAAAGCCTGGACTATATCTCAAGCCTTGATATTGTCACTCACTAACTCTATGACCTTGCACAAGTAACTCAACCTCTCTAATCTTGGCTTTGTCACCTGTAAAAGGGGATTGATGAGATATTGTACACAACAGGTGTCAGCAATGCAACATCCTGCCAAAGTATTCTAAAGCACAGACCTAAAAATCATGTCCTCATCAGTAAACTCCAGTGCCTCCTTATTACTTCTAAGGTCAAATACAAATTCTTCTGTTTGGTGTCTTAACACTTTAAAACTTGGTTATAATTGATTTTTCTAGCTTACGATACCTCATAGATCTATATTGTTGTTGTTCAGTTATTTAGTATATCCTTCTCTATGTGACCCTCCTGGACCTTTGTCCATGGGATTTTCATGACAAAGATGCTGGAGTTGTTTGCCATTTCCTTCTCCAATTTGCAGATGATGAATGGAGGCAGATAGATTTAAGGGCTTGTCCAGGATCACAGCTAGTGTCTGAGGCAAAATTTGAACTCAGATCTTCCTGACTCTCAAACCTGTGCTCTATCTACTATCCTACCTAAATGTCCCTGGATAAATGTACATATATGAGTATGCATGCATATACATTTTTAAGATATAATATATCTATATGTATGTGTATATGTACACACATAGATAAATAGAGATAGATACATAGATAGATAGATAGATAGATAGATAGAGGCTTGCTCTCTATATAATTCCACAAAAACTTCATATGTATATATGCATACATATTTGTATACACATGTATGTAGTATATGTACACATGTGTGGTTCTGGTTGGCCATCAATATGTCTTAGGCCAAGCCCCACTTGGTCATTGTTTCATTCCCAATTGACTCAGATGGAATGTAACTAGCAGTCATATCTGCTTTGGCCAGAAACTCAAAGGGTCTTCCCCTCCCAGATTCATTCATATGTAAATAATGACATGTATTGCACTTGTGCATATGTGTACATGTCTTTATGTATATATTGCATATATACACATATGTATGTATATACACATAAAAACATAGTGGATGGAGGGCAGACCTCTGTTTAATACATGTGTGTATTTGGTTTATAATGACCCATTATTTCAGAGGAAATCCTGTCCTTTACAGAGAAACATTGGATTTCAGGTACACAAATAAAAGAATATGTGTGTATACAACCATTGGGGAAATTTGTTTTGCTTAATTATGCATATTTATTACAAGAAATTTGTTTTTCTTTTCTTTTTTCCCAATGGAGTGAGATAGGAGTGATAGAATATACATTTTGTTCTTTTTTTAATAGAAATGGGAAATATTTCCAAACATGAAACATTGCATGCACAGTATTATTAGTTTCACTTAACTATTTTACTTTGTGAAAAGAAACCTCTCATGAAGCTGGAATAATATGTAATTTTTGTAATATAAAAACATCACACATCAATAAAACTTGAAACAAATTTAAAAAGAAACATATTCCCTCCTCTCCCCAACTCTGACAGAGAGGTGATGGACTAGAGTTCCAGAATGAGCAAGAAATTTTCAGGCATGACCAATGTTTGCACACATATGAAGAGAAAGAGCGAGAGAGAGTGAGAGAGAGAGAGACACTGCTATACATAGGAGGGCTTTTATTATGAGGGTCAGAAGTTGTGAAGTGGAGTTGGGGGCAGGACAGAAGTTATAGTGATGAGAGAGAAACCAAGGCAGAGAAGGGAGATGAAAGGAAGAAGAAAGGAAAAAAGAAAGAAAGAAGGAAGGAAAAAAGGAAGGAAGGGACAGAGAGAGGAAGGGAGGAAGGAAGGAAGGAAGGAAGGAAGGAAGGAAGGAAAAAAGGAAAGAAGGGAAGAAGAGAGGGAGGGAGGGAGGAAAAAAGGGAGAAAGGAAAGCAGGGAGGGAAAGAGGGAAGAAGTGAGGAAAAGAGGGAGGGGGGAGGGATGGATCTTAAAATTAGGATTCCCAAGAATATTATTTCAGAGCTCACAAGTTAAGGAGAATTATCCTTTAGGAGAAAAAAATGGATATTTAATGAAATGGAAAACTTTCAAGCATTCCCAATGTAAGATCAGAGTTAAATGGAAAATTTCACTTTAAAATGCAAGACTCAAGAGAAGCATAAGAAATTAAACAGGAAAGGAAATCATAAGGGATTAAATAAGGTTGGGCTGTTTACATCCCTACATGGAAAGATGATACTTATAACTCCTAAAAACTTTGTAATTATTAGGGCAACTGGGAGTATGCATAGATGGAGGGCATAGGCATGAGTTGAATATGATATAATGATATCCAAAAAATAAAATTAAGGGTGAGAAAGAGGAATGCACTGGGAGAAGGGGGAAGGGAGAAGTAGGATGGGGTAAAATTTCTCATGTAATAGAAGAATGAGAGCTTTCACAGTGGAGGAGAAGAGGAGGAAAATGAGCAGGGCAATGCTTGAATCTTACTCTCATCAGAATTGGCTCAAAGAGGGAAAAATTAACACACTCATTTGGGTGTAGAAATCTATTTACCATATAGGAAAGTAGGAGGGAGAGGGATGAAAGAAGTGGAGAGGCTGATAAAAAGGAGGGTAGATTGAAAGAATAAACAGAAGCAAAACACTTTTTCTTTTTTTTTTTTTTTTTTTGGCATGGCAATCGGGGTTAAGTGACTTCCCCAGGATAACAGCTAGTTAGTAGGTAATATCTGATCCAGATTTGAACTCAGGACCTCTTGACTTCAGGACCAGCACTCTATTCACTATACCATCTAGTTATCCCACAAAATACTTTTGAGAATAGATAGAGTGAAAGGAAAGAGAGTAGGATAAACAGGGGAAAATGGAAAAGAGAAAAATACATAGTGAAAAAATTATGCCAAGTTTCTCTGATAAAAGCTTTATTTCTCAAATATATGGAAAACTGAGTCAAATTTATAAGAATACAAGTCATTCCTCAATTGATAAATATTCAAAGGATATGACCAGACAGTTTTCATACAAAGTAATCAGAGCTATCTGTAGTCATATGGAAAAAATGGTCTAAATCACTATTGATTAGAGAAATGCAAATTAAAACAATGCTGAGGTACTACATCCTAAATATCAGATTGGCTAAAATGACAGAAAACGAACATGATAAACTTTGGAGACAATGTGGAAAAATTGAGATACTAATGCACTGATTCAATCATTCTGGAGAGTAATTTAGAACTATACCCAAAGAACTATAAAACCCATGCATATATACATATCCTTTTACTAAGCCTATATCACAAAGAGATCAAAAATAAAAGCTAAAAGAATCTATATGTACAATGTTATATAATTTTTGGAATGTTTAGAAATTATTTTTACATGTAATTGAAAAAATAACATTAAATTCTTTAAAAGAGAGAATTAGATTTGAAGTCAGAGGACCTGGGTGACTCCTAGTCCTGATATTTTTTGTTGCTCAGTAGTTTCGTGGCTCTTTTTGACCTCAATTGGGGTTTTCTTGGCAGAGATACTGGAATACTTCACCATTTCCTTTCCCAGTTCATTTAACAGATGAGGAATCTGAAGCAAACAGGGTTAAGTGATTTGACCAGGATCATACAGCCAATAAGTGTCTGAGGCCAGATTTGAACAAATGAAGATGACTTCAAATTTCAACCCAGATGCTGTGCAACACAGTAAATCACTTAAGTTCTCAGAGATTTAATTTTCTCAACCTATGTAAGTGGCTCAGAAGACAGAGAACTGGATCTGAAGTCTGGAAAGATTTGAACTGAAATCTGACCCCAAACTCTTACTAGTTGCATGATCATGAAGAAGTCACTTAACTCTGCTTCCCTCAGTTTCCTTATCTGTAAAGTAAAGAACCTTACCTCATAGGATTTTTGTGAGGATCAAGTTAGATAACATTTGTAAAGAGCTTGGCACAGTGCCTGGCATATTCCCTTCCTTCCTTTCTTCTTTACTACCTTCCTCCCTCACAGGGACTGCTATAAGGAAAATGTGCGTTAGTATTAGTAGTAGTAGTATTGTTAGAGTAAAAATACTTGGGATTGAGTTTCAATTCTGATATTTATTTGTTGAATAATTCTGAATAGGCATTTTTTTCTTTTCTGAGATTCAGGTTCTTTACCTAAAAAAAATGGAGATAATAAAGTTTCTAATAACCTTATGGGGGAAGTTCTTGACAAACCTTACAGATCTTGTCAAGATAGAGATATACTTTCTATATAAATGTATGCAATGTTGATAGTTTTGACTAATATTTGTTCAAGGCAATCAGGGACAAACAAAGAATAATAAAATATTGTTCTTGCCTCCATGGGCTTTACAGTTAGTGAGGGTGAAGTAGGAATAAAACATAACTGTATACAAATAAATATTGATTTTTTTGTATTTCATATTCAAAAAGGTCCAAAATGATCATAGTGTTGGGATCACTGGACAATATGAGTTCATAAGACTCTACCACAAGTCAAACACAAATAATCCATATGAACATTCACAGTGGAGGTGTATCTAAATATTCACATCTTGCATTTCTTTTGGTGTACCACAATTATTTTGTTCATAGGGCAAATGATGTGGGCATACCACAGTGAAGAATCCTGTGCCAGTGTCTCCCACATGGCTGCACAATTAATTCCAAAGTTCTTCAGAAATACCTTGAGAATGTTTTTGTATTGCTTCTTCTGACACTGTATGAGTACTTGCCAGGTATAAGTTCTGTGAAACAGTCTTTTCAACCAATGTACATTTGGCATTTGAACAATGTGGCCAGCCCAAAGGAGTCAGGTCCTCTGCAGTAGAGTTTGAATATCTGGCAATTCAGCTCAAGAAAGGATTGCAGTGTCCTTATCTTATCAGATGATCTTGTCAGGTGATCCTCAGAATCTTCCAAAGATAATTTAAGTGGAAGCAGTCCAATTTTCTGGCATGGTGCCAGTAAGCTATCCAGGGTTCACAGGCACACAACCATGAAGTTTCCACAATGGCTCCAAAGTTTGGTATGCAACCTAATACCTCCTCTCTCCCACACATTCTTCTAGAGCTTTCCAAATGCTGGCAATGTGTTCATCTACCTCACCATCTAGGTGCATATCCTGGAAAGCATTGCTATCAAGGTAAGTGAACTTATCCACATCATTCAAAATTTCTATATTTGCTATAGTCAATGGTTCCACATATGGATGGTGTAGTGCTGACTGGTAGAGAACCTCTGTTTTCATTAATAGGCCAAAAGTAGCACAAATGGCAGACAACTGATCTATACTCTGTTGCATCTCAGCATCAAAGGCTTCATGGAGTACATGATGATCTACAAACAAAAAGTGATACACCAACTCACAAGGAAAGAATGGGAAAAGCAAAACCCAATTCAACCATAATATTGTGGCTAATGGTAGCCATCTCTAGGGAAGGAAATAAAAAAAAAAGAAAAGAAAAACTTGAAGGAGATATTTTTTAAACAGCAATTTGTATGTAATTTTGTGGTTTAATGTACAATCATCTTTTTTCTGTTCTATGTTATGGAAATGCTTGTTTTATTTCTTAAGTACAGAATAAAATAAAATTTATTAAAAGAGTCAAGGCAAGAAATGATGAATGTCTGAATGAGGATAGTTGCCATTTTAGTGAAGAGAAGAGAATATATAAGGCATGCATAGGAAAAGCAGAAACAGTAAGTTTTGGCAGCTTAATGCACTAGGTGAGGGAAAGTAAGAAATAGGGGTTACAAAAATGGATGGCTAGAAGTATAACAGGTACCCACAACAGAAACAGAAAGATTTGGAAGGAGGAAGGGTTTGTGGGGGAAGATAATGAGGACATGTTGATTTTGAAAAGCTTATGGGGCATCCCAGTTTGAAATGAGTGACAGGCAAATGGACCTTCATGACTGAAGTCCAAGAGCAACATACTGTTATATAGATTTCAAGTCATCTGCATAGTTCAAGTCATTGAACTCATGAAAGCTAATGTTATCATCTCCTGAGAAAGGATATAGAAAGAACTGAAGCCCAAATAGAGCCTTGGGACATACCCACTTTATGGGAAATTATATAGATAATAAGCTAGTAACAAAAGACTTAAGAATGCTCAATCAGGCAAAAGGAGCACCAATATAAGTATCAGGAAAATTCATAAAGAAAGAGTGGTCAGTAGAATCCATTGCTTCTGGGAGAAAAAAAATTTTGAGGACTGAGAAAAAGATGTATTAGATGTATAAATCAAAAGATTGCTGGTAATTCTGGAATGAGCAGTTTCAATGGAATAAAGAGTCAAAACCTAGATTACACAGGCTGGAGAAGCAAATGAGAGGAATGAAAGCTATGAATGCATGCAACATTTTTCTAGGAATCTAGTTACGAAAATCAAAGATTACTTTTACACCAAATTCTTCAACAACTTATAGATATAGATATATAAAGTGCCTAATGTGAACAAGGTCAGTCAGATGGTACATTGGATAGAGCCACGGGTCAGAAAGTCAGGAATACTCATCTTCCTGAGTTCAAATCCTGGTTCAGATATTTACTAGCTGTGTGAATCTAGGTAAGTCACTTAAACCTGTCTGCCTCAGTCCCTTATCTCTAAATTAGAAATAAATAGCAAACCACTCTAGTACTTTGCCAAGAAAATCCAAAAAAGAGATGTGATGAATTGGGCATGACTGAGAAATGACTAAACTACACTATGAGCAGTGTACTTGACACTAGAAAAATCTAGAGGATTGAAAGTTTAAAAAAGCCTTCATGAAGCTTACAGGAGAGAGTAAGAATGTATCTGGTTATGAGAAATAGTTCAATTTTTCATTCACTTTTTCATTTTGAAATCCATTTTATAAATTATCAATTATTTATATTACTTTAAATATTGAATTTGACTAGCATACTGCACATCATACTGCACAACATACTGAATCCATCAGTTCAGGTTTGTCTAAGTGTCATTTCAAATTTTCTAATTAAATATGCACTTTCTGTACACCCACTTTCCTGATGATGAGCTATATTCAGAGAAGGTAGTATGAGACCCTTCTAGGAAATAGTGCAATTCAAAACATAAATTAAGCTTCTTGAATGTTCCAATTTCAACTTAGAATTTCTGGTCTTTTTTGTTGTTGTTATTGTTCATGTTCTGGGTTTTATATCTGCTCTTATCTGCCTCTTTCTTCCTCTCAGCTTAGGTAAGTAGAACTCAAATGTGACCTTCTAATTGAGGTTAAAAGGAACAATGCTGACCAAAGTACACTGCAATTTGATAATTAAATCCATCAAACATTTCTTAAGTTTCCTAATTTAATGTGCTGTGGGACTCAGTGTGTATATTGGGACTTTTTAAAAATATGGACAATGTAAATAGAATTTATTTTAAATGATGATGCATGTTTGCAACAAGGATTTTCTTTTTCTTATTTTCTCAATATGGTAGTTAGGAGGGAAGTGAGAGGGAGAGAATGAGAATCAAAAAAATAAAATTGAATTTTTAAAAAAAAACATTATTACCCTAGATAAGGATTAAGTCAGAGGCTCCTCAGATCAGTCTTCCTCCCCACCAAAAAAAAAAAAAAATCAATGTATTAAAACTCTAGCTATTTTATGTTCTCAAAGAGCTTATAATTTAGTCATGGAAAAATATGTGTACATAAATTATTACAATATTATGATTGTGAATAGAATTGTGGCCAAGGAGAGGAGAAATTCAGATAAAAGTATTTTTGGGAAATTTAAGGAGAGGTCATATTCATCTAAGGATTTCAAGAAGGTTTCATAAAAGGGAAGGGAGAAAACATTTATTAAGCACCTATTGTGTGTCAGGCACCATGCTAAATGATTTACAAATATTATCTCATTTGATCCTCACAATATATCTGTTGGGTATTTTATCTTTTATAAAGATACTGAGGCACATAGATATTATGTGACTTGTCCAGATTCCAGAGCTAAGAAGTATCTTATTTGAATTCAGCTCTTCCTGACTCCAAGTCTAGCACCTCTGCACCATATGAAGGAGGTGGCATCTGAACTGGACCCCAACAAAGGAAGAGTTGGAGAAGAGGAGTAGTAATTCAGTCATATGGGATACACAAGCATGCAAACAGGCAGAAAAAGATCAGCTTTTAGGGGGCAATTGGTGGATGTCCAGTTCATCTGTAACATGGAGCATCTGAATGTAAAATGTAAATGAATGTAAAAAAAAGAGTCTGCAAAGATTGTTTCAGCCCATATTGTAAGAGACTCCAAATGCCAAGGAATTTGTATTTTCTCCCAATAAGGATCCACTGTATTTTCCCCCTTAATATATTATTTATTTATTTCTCTTTTTAAATTGTGAGTTCCAAGTTCTTTCTATTTCTCTTCTTCCCCACCCACTGAGAAGGCTAACAATGTGAAGTCATGTGAAACTATTTCCATATTAGCAATGCTATATCTTTTAAAAGCAAAAATAATAAAGGAAGAAAATGATATTTCAATTAATTTCGGAGTTCATCAGTTCTCTCTCTGGAGGTGGATAGCATTGTTTCATCATGAATCATTTTGAATTGTCTTGAATCATTGTATTAAGTAACCAAGTCTTTACAATTCAACTCAATAGTTTCACAATTCAGTTCAATATTTCTGCTTCTATGCATAGTGATCTCCTGGTTGCGATCACTTCATTTTGCATCAGTTCATATAGATCTTGCCTTTTTTTCTGAAACTAGTCCCCTCATCTTTTCTTATAGGACAACAATTTTCTGTCACAATGATATGCAACAATTTGTTTGGCCATTCTCTAGTTAATGAGCTTCCCCTCAATTTTCAATTTTTTGCCACCACAAAAAAGCTGCTGTATATATTTTTTTCATACATGTAGGTTATTTTCCTTTTTCTTTGATCTCTTTGGTATACAGACTTAATAGTGATTTTGCTGAATTAAAGGTTATGCCCTTTGGGCATAATTCTAAATTGTTCCCCAGAATGACTGGATCAGTTTACACTCCATTATCAGTTCATTGATGTACCTATTTTCTCTCATCCTTTCCAACAGTTCTTATTTATGATAGATGGGAGTCGCTTTGGTTTGACTTTAATCAATAGTTTTTAGAGCATTTTTTCCTAAGTCTATAGCTAAAAGTGCCCATCTGTACTCTTTGACAATTTATCAACTGGGGAGTAGTTCTTATTTTGCAAATTTGACTCAATATTTGAGAAATAAGTCCTTTATCAGAAAAAAAATATTTAAAAAAATTATATTACTTCTTTGTTTCATATTGTGGAATCCTGGTTTCCAATTCATTTTGCTATCTGCTTCCATTCAATGAATTAGCTCATTTCAGTTATGCTCACTAATTGTACATTTGCCTCCATCTCATTTTCTTCCATTTTTCTTTCTATTTCTTTTTTAAAATGTCATTCCTCCTCAAAAGTCTGTCTTGCTTCCAATCACTATCTCCCCCAATTCACCTTCCATCTCATACCCCACAATATCTCTTATCCCCTTTTTTTCCTATCTCTCTGTTAGGTAAAAGATATTTCTATATTCAGCTTATTGTGTGAATATATTTTCCCTCTTTGAGCCAAATCTGATGACAGTAAGGTTTAAGAATTGTCCACTCCCCCATTCCTATCCATTATAAAAACTCTATTTTGTATAACTTCTTTATGTGAGAAAATTTTCCTTATTCTACCTCTCCCTTTACTCTTTTTTCTGTGCATCTTTCTTTCTCAACCTTGGATTCTTTTTTTTTAAAATTTTGACATCATCCCAACATAATCAACTCATGCTCATGCCCTTGGTCTATGCAGGATCCTTCTAACAGTCTTAATAAAGTTCTTAGGAGTTACATATGTCAGCTTCCCATAAAATTCCATTGAATTTCTTATGATTATTTCATGTTAAGTTTTTAATGCTTCTCTTGAGTCTTCTGTTTAAATGTCAAATTTCTATTCAATTCTGGTTTTTTCATCATCAATATTTGGAAGAGTTATTTCATTAAATATACATTTTTCCCTTGAAGGATTATACTCAGTTTTGTTGGGTAGATTATTCTTGGTTGTCATGTTTGCCCTCTAGAATATCATATTTCAAGATTTCTGATTTTTTATTTAATATGGAAGTTACTAAATCTTGTGTGATCCTGATCTGGCTCCATGGTATTTGAATTGTGTCTTTCTGGCTACTTGAAATATTTTCTCCTTGAGTTAGAATTTGACTATAATATTCCTGCAAATTTTCATCTTGGATCTCTTTTAGGAGGTGATCAGTGGAATCTATCAATTTCTATTTTGCCCCCTACCCCGGGTCTAAGATATCAAGATAATTTTCTTTTTATAATTTCTTGAAATATAATAGCTAAGCTCTTTTTTGATCATTGATTTCAGGTAGTAAAATAATTCTTAGATTATCTCTCCAATTCATTTTTTCAGGTGAGTTGTTTTTTTAATGGGATCTTTCACATTTTCTTCCATTTTTTCATTGTTTTGGCTTAAAACAAAGTCATTGTTTCTTATTTCTTGAAAAAAATTTTTTTTGAAGTTTTATGGAGGCACCAGCTTCCATTTGCTCAATTCCAATTTTTGTTTTTTGGAAGTAATCAGGATTAAATGGTTTGCCCAGGGTCACACAGTTAATAAGTATTTGAAATCAAATTTGAACTCGGGTCCACCTGATTTCAGGACCAGTGAGTGCATTATCCACTGCACCACCTATCTATCCTCTTAATTCCAATTTTTAAGGAATTTTTTTTCAGTGAGTTTTTATATTTCTTTTTCTATTTGACTAATTATGCTTTTTAAGTTATTTTCTTCAGTTAATTTCTGTACTTCCTTTTCCATTTGGCTTATTCTCCTTTTAAAGAAATTCTTTTCTTCAGTAAATTTTTGTGTCTTTTTAAACTATTAGGTTAATTCTATTTTAAGGTATTATTTTCTTCAGTATTCTTGTTCCTTTTATTTTTTTATCAAGATGTTAATTCTCCTTTCATGGTTTTCTTATATCACTATTATTTCTTTCCCAAGTTCTCCTCTACCACTCATCTCTTTCTTTAACTCTTTTACAGATTTCTGGTCTTAGGTCCAATTAGCATTTTTCTTTGAGATTTTGCTTATAATCATTTTCACATTGTTGTCTCCTTCTTGGTGCATGTCTTGCCTTTTCCTGTCCCCATAGTAGCTTTTTATGATAAATTCTTTTTTATTGTTGTTTGCTCACTTTCGTAGACTGTATCTTCACTTTGAACTTTAGGTTAATGTTTGGCTCTGCTCACTTGAGTGTAAGGAAGCATTGGGCCAAGCTTCAGGCTTTTTTGTACCACTGTTTTCAGAGATAGTTCTGAGCATATTTTTGGTGCTTCCAAGATAGTGTTTTCCTGCAAATAGTGTGGTCAGTGCTCTCCTGGTCTATACTAGGAAAGGCCCTGCTTCCTAGAATTCTCAAATGCTATCAATCCTCTTGGCCTTGAAACTGGGATCAGAAACCCTGTTTCCTTGTAACCAATCAAAAGCACTCCTCCCCATTCTGGAACAGCAACCCAGAACAACTTATGGGCCATAGAATTGCCAGTTAGCACCAGCTTCTCCCAATGCTAATAAAAATCCTCTGTAAAATCTTTCTGACCAATTATCTTATCTACATAATATCTCTGGGCTGAGAGTTTCTGAAACTGTTGCTGCTGCTGTTACTGTCTAGGCTGCCTCCCAAGCCCCCACCAGTGTTTCTGGCTAGCTCTGGGTATGCATCTAACCCAAGACCTCGGCTATTAGATTGAAAAAATGTCTCCCTCTGATCTTTTTGTTGACTCTGCCACTGCAAAATTTATTTGAAGAATTATTTTAAAGTTGTTTAGAGGGGAATATTGGGAGAATTCATTTGGGTTTCAGCCTGTGCAACACTATCTAGTCTTAATCTCTTTTGATTCTCTGTAGTATTTAAGTAATATGATTACAAAATGTACAAATTGTATCTATTAAGTATAGGCTGATACACAGAATCCACACAGTGAAATCAATCTTGTTCCTTGGAAGGCAATATGGTTTCATACTAAAAACCTAGAGTGGTTTAAAAACATGGAATCTGAAAATCTGGCTTTGAATCTTAACTTTGCCACTTATGAATGTTAACTGGGAAAAGTTATCATTATTCTGAAATTCACTTTACTCAGTTGTAAAATATGTATAATAATACTTGCAATTGCCTACTTTATCTGGGATTAATAGATATAATAGATAAATACCTATAAATGTTAAAGACCTATCCAAATAATAAGTTATCTGTAGCACCATGAACTGGCCTGGATTGGGATGGAAATGTTCCTGTAAATATGTGCAGACATTCCTTTTCTGGCTATGGAAAATGGGAGCTTCTTTCTGACCACACAAGACTGAAAGGCTGCTATTGTGTGATAATGAAAGTTTTCTAATTGTCCAAAAAAGTATTGATTCATGTATTGCTGAACCACAACCAAGTGAGTATACAAAAGAGACAACCTATTTATTTCTTGTTCTTTCTTTCTTTTGTTACTTGATTATTCGTTTCTCATTACTTTGAGCTGCCACCAAGAGAAAGGGGAGAGGAAAGATAGCAATCCTATCTCCCATCTATATAGAGTGGCTGTATGCACTTTAGATATTTCTATTTCTTATGCTTTTTTTTAGTAGTATCTGAAAAGTTTGGGAAGTCTAGAGGTCTCATTGGTAGTTAAAGCTGAATGGCAGCAGTGATAGGGATCACTAGAGTGGAATAGCTAAAATTAGTGGAAGCATTTGCAGAGACCCACCAAAAAAAAGTAGCAGGGAAAAATAGTGTCTGAAGAAAGGTCATTTCCAAATTCACAAGTGCTTTTGAAATCTTAAAAAGGCATGTATTCAGCAGAGAGTTAAAGTTAAAGGAAACTCCAAGAAGACTGCATGAAGGGAAAAAAGGATGTCTTGGTCCAAAAGTGGGAAGGTAACCCCTTTATCTCATGTGTTCTCTATATGTATGGCTCACTAATCCCTCCATAAATTCTGTGTATAATTGTGGGAAAGTACATTCCAGGTTGGGGGAGGGAGAGGGGAAGAATTATTATAATTATTACTATTACAATTATTATTTTACCAATTTTTGTTATGATTTCTTAGTAAATACCTATCCTTGAAACATAAATTAAGTGTTGTTGTGTAATCATTCATGAGAAGCACACCAGTGAAGATTCATGAGTGACAGAAGGAGAAACTTAACCTATCAGTATTATACCAGAATCTTCAGTAAGTTGTAATTATCAGTCTTCTGAAGATCCCAACCTGTAAGTACAAGTACCTACTTAGTGGAATGACCCCAAAGAAAGAACCATAGATTATTTGTAATCATTGTACGTTTTTCCTGAAGAGAGCTTGTGCTTAGAACCATTATTCAGAGAGAATCCTGAAAAGGAATTAATAAGTTTGTTTCATTTTTGTTAATATTTGGAAAGCTCTATTTTATAAAAGAGAGCAACCAGTTTCATAAAATGTTAGAGCAGAAAAGTATGTTAGACATATTTAGCATATATTAGATTAGCTGTCATCTTAGGGGTGAGGGTGGGGGGAAGAAGGGGAAAAGCTTAGAACAACAAAAAAAAAGTTTTGCAAAGGTCAATGTAGAAAAATCACTCATATGTTCTGTAAATAAAAAGCTTTTAATAAAAAAAATAAAATAAAGAAAAGTATGTTAGATAGCATTTACTCCAATCACCAAGATAAAAGAAACTAAGCTTGAAGATGTATTCTAATCATGCAGCACAACTAGGCCTATACTCAAGACTCTGCATTGCCTATCCAATTCACTTTTGACTACAATGTGCTAAGTAATAATTGTACAGACAAAAAAAGAGTATCAACATACCAGGTCAATAAATAAGATTCAAGAAGTGTGCTAAGTACTAGAGATACAAAGAGGAAATAATCCCTACCCTTAAGAAGTTTAGATATCAGGAATATGAGAGGAGGGCTTATGTCCTATTAAGCCTATATACTTCTACAGTCAAGGAGACAACTGTTCTTGTTGAAATACTGAGAATAAAACATATCCCCCATTAAAGCTGTTTTTTTACACCCTGTGCATCTCAATGCTGAAAGGAACATGGAGAGAGCCAAGGAGAACCAAATGGGACATTCTGAAAGCACGGCCAGTTAAATGCTAAAGAACAATATGTTTTAAGGGACCAGCCCAAGGACTGGAAATGACTCTTTGATCTTTAAAAGGCTCATAAACAAGGGCAGTCCCCTTACACCCCTATATTTACTAATCCAAATGTCAGTAAGTAATCCAATTTGAGTTGCAAAGCTGTAGGAGTTTGCAGTTTAGCCAGAAAGAAGCAGAGGAGGTCAATTGCATCAAACTTTTCATAACTTGAGACAAGCTTTGCTAATTGTTAACCAAAAAATTAAGACAATGGAAAGCACTTATTTTCAAATGTGATTTAAAATAATCATAAACATCCATTCAGGTAATTTGCAAAAGAAGGAGGGGAAAGGGGAAAAAAAAGGAAAAAAAAAATAATGGAAACTAAGCAGTTAATATAAAGTATCTTACTCCCAGACTTAATACTCATTGTTCCCCTTCATGTAGTCTAGATTCCAATCAAATTAGCTAATTTATTGTTATGTACAAGACAATCTTCTCTCTCCATACCTTAACATAGGCTGTGCCTTATGTCTAGAATGTTTTCTCACCTTCTACAAAATTTGCTTCAATCACCAACTCCTTCACTCAAATACCCTGATATTTACTTTGCTTATGTATATGTTTGCATCTTAGTAAATACTAATTAATTGATTTCTTAATTTTGTGGTAGTTGCTATTTTTTTAAAAAGAAAGTTTTAGATAAGCACCTCTCTATTCCTTTCTCGTGTAATAAAACCATAAGCCACATAGGGAAATTGATTAAACAAGCATTTATCAAGGATCTTCAGTCTTTAAGATCAAGGTAAGATACTAGGCCAGAGGATTTAAATACAAAAACAAAAACAAAATGAGCAAAAAATCCAGTTAGTCCTAACTGTTGTAATCTAGTTAGTTCTAGCTCAGGCCTCAAGTTTCAAAATGGAATGATACAATATAATTGTAAACCATCTAATAATTAACAAAAGAAAACTTAGCCAGAAAATGAAAAGGTTACTCAGCAAGGATACAGTGTTGATTCAGTTGAGTACAATTTTTTCTGTCTCTGTATCGACTGACTATGCTGAAACAATGTGCCGAAGAGAAAATAATTCTGACCTCCTCATATGCTAGTTTTTGAATGCAGGTCTCCACCTTCTTGTTCAATTATTGATGTCCAACTCTTTGTTTCTCCATTTGCAATTTTCTTAGCAAAAATACTGGAGTAGTTTGCCATTTTTTCCCTCTACCTCATTTTATAGATAAAGAAATTGAAACAAACAAGGTTAAGTGACTTGTCCAAGATCACACAACTAGTAAGTTTCTAGGTAAAGAAAAACTAGCTTCACCCATATAGTAGATTATTTTTCCTACCACAATTGCCATCTAGGAATTTATCTTTTACATCATGCAGTTTATTTTATGATATCTAGGGTTTTTTTTTTCTTAATGAACAGAAAAGAAATAATCATTACCTAACCATTTTAAGGGCTTGAAATTTAATAAATATTCAAAAAAAGTTCAGCAAATAAGTATTAAAGAGATACAAATAAACTGTTCTCAAAAGAAAATTCCAATCTAGCAATAATAAAATTGTAATATTCCAAATTACTGATGTAGCACCCACTCCAGGTTCAGTCTCCCAATTCAAACTCTAATTGGTAAGTTGGATCTTCAGAATAACAACAGCTATGTTAGGCTCTAGACCTAACCTTTTTGAGTACTTATTTCTAATACTGTAACTCACAAGCCCCAACCAGTATGCTTTCCATTAAAAATCAGCCAGGAGATCAATTATCTTTTTAATAAAAAGACTTACAATTATCTCCTTTAAAAAATTTACTACAGAATTTAGTGGGGGGAACATATTAATGTTTATGAGGCACATGTGTTACAATAATCAAAGCAACTAATTCACAAATCAACACAGCTCACAAATTATTGCAGACCTCAGTGTTTTTTATCTCTACAGAAAATGCTTGCAGTTGTATAAGTCTTTTGATTGCCAGTTCTTAGCACCTTACAAAATACAGTTTTTGGCTAAAACAGTTAATACACAATGTCTCTGCTGAATAAATTGATCTATTGGACTTCTTTGAGGCACAGTTACAATTTCCACAACCTCTTTCAGCTGGAGAGCTACCATGCAAAGTCTCTTATTAGAGTGTGAGCTTCTTGAGAATAAGGATTCTTTTGCCTTTCTTTGTATTCTTAACACTTAGAACAGTTTTTAGCTTTTAATGTCTGTTGACCTGTCTTGACTCATCATTCTCACTATAAATTAAAGCAGAGAATAACCATTTATTAAGGCCTTAATATATGCCAGACATTATGACAAGCATCGGGTACCCTTCCCCCAAAAAAAGACATTCAGAACTTCTCAAGAAGCTCTTAATTTAATGAGGAAAAGCAACATTCAAACAACTATGCACAAAACAAGATTATATACAGGATAAATTGGAGATAATCAAAAGAAGGGACTACCACTAAGAGGGGTCAGGGAATGCTTCTTGCAGAAGGTGGGATAAAAACTAAGATTAGGAGGAAGCCAGGGAATCTAGGAAACATGAGGGGTAAGAAAGTTTCAAGCATGGGAGACAGCAAATAAACATGCCCAGAGTTAAGAACTAGAGTGTTTAGTACAGAGAATATCAAGGGAGCTATTATACTAGTTCACACAGTATATGCATACTTTATAAATGGGAATAATAAGGTATAAGAAGATTGGAAAGATAGGAAGACAGGTTATAAATGACTTTTCAATACAAAAAAAAAGAGGATTTTCTATTTGATCCTAGAGGCAAAAGGGAGCCACTGGAGTTGATTGAGTATATGGGGAATGGAAACAAAATTAGATTTATACTTCAGGAGGATCAATTTGAGAGCTGAGTGGAGAATAATGGAGATAAACCAACAGGAAGAAAATAAGGAGAAACAGGGAGATAAACTAATAGGCCACTTTAATACTCTAGATCTGAGGTGATGAAGGCCTGCACTAGAGTAATGCAGGTTCAGAGAAGAGAAGAGAAAATATTTAAGAAATATCACTTAGGTAGAAATTACAGGACTTGGCAACTGATTGGTTGTAAGGAGTGAAAGAGAGTGAGGGCTGAGGATGACAACTGGGTTGTGAGCCTGGTTGTCTCGGAGAATGATAGTACCATTGACAGTAATAGGGAAGTTACAAAGAGGCAAAGATTTCAAGGGAAAGAAAAATGAGTTCAGTTATGGGCATAATGAGTTAAGTTATATGTGGGACATCCAGTTTGAGATGTCCAACAAGCAGTGAGAGTTACAAGAGGGAAGGTCAGGAGAGAAGTTAGTTTGGGATAAATAAAACTGAGAATCATCTGCAGGAGATGATAATTGAATCCATTATAGTTAGTAAGATCATCAAGTGCAATAATTTAGAAGAGGAAGAAGGCCCACAAGAGAGCCTTGGAAGACATTTATAGTTAATGGGCATGATCTCGATGAAGATCCAGCAAAAGAGACAGAAAAAATGATCTGATAGGTAGAAAGAGAAACAAGAGAACAGTTTAATGAAAATATAGAGAAAAAAGTATATCAAGGAGAGAAGGATGGTTGATAGTATCAAAAGCTTCAGAGAAATCAAGAAGAATGAAGACTGAAAGAAATCCTAAACTTGGCTATTAAGAGTTGACTAGGAACTTTGGAAAGAGCAATTTCCTTTGAATGATGCGATCAGAAACTGAACTAAAGAAAGTTATAAAGAGAATGAAAGGAAAAGATGTGGGTACATTAACTCAAGATTTTAGCCATAAAAGGGATGAGATAGATGACAGCAGGAATGGCTGGATCAAGGGAGAATTTTTTGAAGATGAGATTTTTTTGAGAGATGGGTATATTTTTTAGGAATAGGGAAGCAACTATTAGAAACTAAAGATAAGGGCTTAAAGGAAGAAGGAAAAGCTCCCCATACCCAAGAATATTTAGAACAGATATTTTTGTATTGGCAAAGTCCTAGAAATTAAGGTCTTAATCAGATGAATAAATTATAGTTTATGAATTAAATGGAATATTATTGTAGTGTAAGAAATGACAATGTAATTTCAGAGAAACCTGAGAAAACTTGAATGAAGTGATACAAAATGAAAAAAATAAAATGTTATGCCATTACATCAAACAAAAAAGGGGAGGGGGGTAATTGTGAAAGGCTTAACAGTTCTGATTATATCAACTATGATTCTAAAAGATCAACAATAGAACATGCTGACTCATGCCATAGAGGTAATGAACTAATATGCATATTTTGGAGAAGAAAATATGAATTTGTTGGTTTGACTATTTTTATTTTTTAATATGTTTTATTTTGTTTTGTTTTGTTTTGTTTTTAGTTGGGGGAAGATGGGAGGGAGAAAAAAGAATGCTTGATAATTGAAAAAAATAAATAACAAATGATAATATGCAGACTGTGGGAAATGAAAGGGTAATGTTTTTGGCCAGCTCCCACTATCCCCCATGACCTCAGTAAGAAGTCAATTCTAGATATTTGGGGATTTCCCAGAATATAGTATATTACATTCTTCTTAAATTTGCATTTCATATCACAAATGCCTTGGAATTCACATATTTCTTATTAAGAATTACAAATTTCCCCAGAAATATTTTTCAGACCCTATGTATCTGCTTAATGGAATCAGCTCTTAAATACCTAAAAATAACAGTGTCCCAAATAATATTTAATGCAGAATCATTCTTTTTTTTTGTTTTCTGACATATTTATGGCAAAATGTTCATTTTCCTAATTTTATTTTATTTAAGCTAATTCTTTTATCTAATATGTATTTTCTGGGCATATTAGAAACTAAAATTATGAAAGATTGGAAATGACTTCCAGTAAAAGATAGAATTTTAGTTAGAATTTATAGGAAGGTAGGGATATCAATAGATAGAACAGAGGAGAGAGAGCATTAAAGGTAAGGGGGACATTCAGAGAAAATACCCCAGAGCTCTAAAATGGAGTTTCTTATTCATGGAACAGACTTGAAAGGTAGGAGAGACTAAGTTATAAAGAACTTTGAATGCCAAAATATTTTCTATTTGATCCAGGAAGAAATAGGGAATTATGGAGTTTATGGGTAGGGCAATGATGTTATAGGACCTGTATTTTAGAAAAAATAACTTTACTGGTTAGCTGGAGGATGATGAATTGCTGTGAGACCTGAGGCAGGCTGACTTTTCATTAAGCTGTTAAAATAATCTAAAGGTAAGGTGAAGAGGGCCTTCTTTCAATGTTGGAGGATAAAAAGGAGAGTATTTGAGAAATGTTGTGAAGGTAAAATTATCCTTGGCAACAGTTTGGATACAGGGAGGTGGTTGAGAACATGGTGAGAGATAGGGAAGGGTCCACGATGACTCCTAGGTTGCAAATCTGACATATTGCCCTCTAAGGTAATTGGGGGAGAGAAGGGATGAAGTGAAGAAGAAAAAAAAGTCAAGGTGAAAAGATAATGAGTTTTATTTTGAACATCGCTGGACATCCCATTTGAAATATTTGAAAGGCAGTTGAAGATAGGATATTGGAGATCAACAAAGAAATAGTCAACAAAATAAATAGGTATGAGAATCACCAGCATAGTGATGGCAATTAAATCTAGGGGAGCTGATGAGATCACCAAGTGAAGCAGTAAATAGAGAAAAGAAAAGAAGATGCAGGACTGAACCTTGTAGGACACTGAAGGATAGAGAGTGGTGTGATCGAGCAAAAGAAATAGAGAAGGAGCAGTCAGGTAGAAAGAGAAGCAGGGGAAAGTGGTGAGAGAAATGAGTGTCGAGGAAGAGGGAGTAATCAGCAGTGTCAAAAGTTGCAGAGAAGTCAAGAAGAATGAAGATGGAGAAAAGACCATTGGATGTGGCAACTAATAGATCATTAGTAACTTTGGAGAGAATAGTTTAAAGATGACAAGGTGAGAAACTTTCTGTATCCTTTGGAACTTCCCCAATGCCTAGCAGAATGTCCTCCATTTGGCAGAGTCTTGTAAATGTGCAAGTAATTCATTATCTGAACTATCTAAATTCATTATCTAAAATTATTTTATTTTCTTTAAATAGTGCTTTCTTTTAGGAACTCAAATTCTATTACTAGTTTTGTTTTATTGCTAGAACTTTTGCATGTTGTCTCTTCTCTTAGAATGTAAGATCCTTGAAGATAGCAACTGCTTTTTGCCCCTTTCTGCATTCCCAGTGCTTCCAACAGTGCCTGGCATATAGTGCCTATATACAGTAAACATTATTATGGGCCATTCTTAGAGGGAAAAACAAGACAAATTCCATAGAGTTGCATTGCAATATTATTTTTCATTTTTGCTCTAGAACAAAGAAAATAATACAGAATTCTGGCATCAGAGATGGATCCTACTAGAAAATGTGAACATTTAACTATGGTAGTTACAGTTTCTTACTCCTGAAATACCACACATCATTTTAAATATTACTTATATACCACTTATGTATATGCTGTTAATTATAATTATCTTCAATAGTGTTTTATCCCCCTACTAGACAGCATATTCCATCAGCTCAGCTACCACATTCTATCAAACTTTGTATCTCCCACCAACTAGCACAGTTTCTTACACACAGCTAGCACTAATTAATGTTTAATTAATTAATTGAATTAAAATTTTAAATTTAATTTTGTCTTCTAGGACATTTTTCTCATTTGGCAGACAGGGTTAAAATACCTTCACTCCCTCTCTCCAGACATTATTGTGTGGAACAAATAAAATAGGGTGTCAGGAGTTCCCTCACTGTGGACTGCAGACTCTTGGGGTCCATACTAAGATATAATTTAAGTATTAAAAATGTTCCTCCCTCTTCCAATTACAAATCTATATAAGGCTAGCTTTTCTTCTTTACTTCAGTTCAAGCAAAACATCCCAATGTTTTGATTAAATGAAGAAGCAAGTATGAGAATATATAAAACAATGCCACTTTCCTCACTAATTTTTTTTTGGAAAATTGGGAGGGGGTTGAAAGTTTTTTGGTTTATTTTGTTTGGTTATTTTGGTATTTTGTTTGGGGATTTTTTTTTTGTGGAGTTGTTTTTGGGTTTAGTTTTCTTTGGTGTGACAGTTAAGTTAAGTGACTTTCCCAGGGTCACACAGCTAAGAAGTGTTAAGTATCTGAGGCCAGATTTGAACTGAGGCAGGAAGACCATCTAGGTGCCCCAATTTGGGTTCTTTTTAAAAGCAAAAATGTATTATTTATGTTGATGTATAATTGGTTTATTATTTTTACTTTAAGGGATTAATAAAAATTTAAATTATCCATTTTAATTTTTAATATAGTAAGTATAGTTGAAAATAATCCATATAAATTAGAGCTCTTAGAAGTTCTCAATAAGTTTTATGAGTGCAAAGGGTTCCTGAGACCATAAAATTTGAGATCCACTGGTATATATGAAGTACCACACAGATGTGAGCTATTCAGGAGTGGAAGAGAGGAATGATGGAACCAGACCTGTTATTTTCCTTTAAACTCAATATGAGAAGACTCCCTTTCTCAGTGTAGATAGGCACATATTCTGTGGCTTATAGCTTTGGAAACTTGCCCAGAGTCACCAAATCAGCATGTGTCACAAGACTTAAAAACAAGTCTTCCTGACTCTGAAGCTGGCTCCCTGGCCAAAACATCATGCTACTATTATTATGAAAACCAATAATCTTTATAAAAGTCAGGAACTTGTTTCAGTGCCTGGCCCTAAATGGGCTTCTATAAGGTTTGGCATTCAAATTAAGAGTGCCACCTCATCCTTTCAAAATAATGATACTACAGAAAAATTACTATTGATACCACTTGTCCTGAAAAGCTTCCTTATTCAATATCCTTGTTGATTAAAGAATCTGTCCTTTTTCATACTTTCATCTGACCAAATTTGTTTGCTGGAATTTTTGTCATTTTTCAGAAACTTAAATCATTCTTCTTTTGTTTTTCTCTTCTTGTTTCTCCAGAATGACTCTAATTCTGAGATTCTGCCTTATATCTGGTAACCCTATGTATGAGTGACAACCTCGTTCTCCTCGGTATTTTAAGGGCTGTACTTTCCAATGTATTGTTCAAATCTCACCAATATTTTCTGAGAAGGCATGACAAGGATAGAAGTTACAAAAACACTCCCCAATTGTGGGAGTCAGTGCTCTTTTATGTACACTGAATTTCTAGGGAAAGTAGGAGCACAACTGAAAGAGCTGACATAAAGGGACTCATACAAGAGCTCAGGTATACCTCTTTACTCTTGGCCCTGAAGGTCCTTTTCTGCCTCCTTAGAGTTCCTGACTAGCACTGAGACTTTGAGAAGGTAATTTTTTCAAGGTGATTGATAGTTTACTGTTTTCTGGATGTGTTCAATCTTTTTTTAATAGTATTTTATTTTTCCCCAATTAAATGTCAAGACAATTTTTAGTATTTATTTTGACAAGATTTTGAGTTCCATTTTTTTCTTTCCTCTTCCTAAAAAGGTGGGCAATTTCACATAAGTTATAAATGTGCTATCATGCAAAATATGTTTCCATGCTAATCACAGTTGTAAAAGAAGAAACAGATCAAAAAGGAAAAAAATCCAAAAAAGAATAAGTGAAAGAGTATCCTTTAATCTGCATAGCTGATACTCACACAATGTTGCTGAGATATAAAATGTTTTCCTAGTTCTGCTCATTGCACTTTGCATCAGTTAATATAAGTCTTTCTTAGTTTCTCTGAAATCTACCTGCTCAACATTTCTTATTGTACAATAATGTTCCATTCCTATACTATAGCTTGTTCAGCCTTTCCCCATTTGATGGGTTTACCTTCAATTTCCAATTTTTTCCACTAGGAAAAGGACTGCTATAAGTATTTTTGCACTTGTAAATCCTTTTCCCTTTTTTGGAATCTCTTTAGGATACAGACTTAGTAATGGTGTTGCTGGATGAAAGAATTTTACATAATTTGATTGTCTGGTGGGCAAACTTCTACATTGCTCTCCAGAATGGTTGGATTAATTTACAACCTCACCAACAGTACATCAGAATCCTAATTTTCCCACATCCTCTCCAAAACTTGTCATTTTCCTTTTTTGTCATATTAGCCAATTTGATGTGTCTAAGGTGGTACCTCAGAGTTGTTTTAATTTGCATTTTTGATTTCTTCATCTGTTTAAAAGATAATTTTAATCTCTTCAAATTTCAGTTAAAAGCAGTCAGGTCTTATCAGAGGCCATGCTGACATAAATTAACAAATTAAACAAACCTTTCCCCTAACTGAAAGTAATTTCTTCCTCTTCAGATCTGTTTGCAGCAACTTTTGAAAGTCTACTTTATAATAATCATTTTCCATTCCCATCTTGTTTTTAAAACTAGATTATAGATGGTGGCAGAGATCAGACAGGAGTCTCTGTAACCTCCTCTAACCTCCCCTCAAACCAACAACATATGAAGCCTCTAGACTGATTCTGAAGCAAAAAAATCCACAATATCTGGAGAACAACACGATTCTAGAAGAAGATACTCTGGAAGAACCTCAAAACAGGTCTGTTTTAATGGGGCAGGGGGTGGCCTACTGAACCCAGACTGCAGCGCAGGGAGACCGGGGCAGGGAGCTGGAGCAGGGAACTGGAACAGGAGTCGG